>APFE031464361.1:75915-100890 GCA_000404065.3 Pinus taeda | reverse complement strand
AGATATTGCTTTTCTTGGCTTTATCGGATTTCTATAAAGTAAGGATTATTGACATCAATTTTATTTTGAAAGGGACCCATTTCATATTTTAATGGTCTTGTGAATAATAATAAAGATGAAATGGGGGGTTGTTTTGCAAGGCACAACACCTCCATGAACTTTGCATCCCGTCTCACACCAATCTTCATGCCGCTAAGAATGTAGATTCTATATGCCTTTGAGGTCTCACTATATCCTACGAGGTACCCCTTTTCTATTGTTTGATCCAGTTTACTGCGCTTTTCGCCTGGAATGTGACAATATGCCACGCTTCAAAATATCCTGAGATGACTTACTTCCGCCTTCTTCACTGCGAAGACACCTTCAGGTGTTCTCTTCCCCAATGCTCTGTGAAGAGTTCTATTCTGGATATATACCACTATGTCGCAAGACTTTTCCCATAAGAATCTAGGCAAGTCTTGATCATACAACATAGCTTTTGTTGCCCCAACAATAGTTCTATTTTTCCGCTCTGCTACCCCATTCAGCGCTGGATTATATGGAGTTGTCCATTCTCTTTTGATGCCCTCCTTTGCGTAGAAATCTATGAAGTCTTTGTCTGTATATTCTCCACCATTATCTGAACACAATACCTTTATCTTTTTTCCCTATCATGTTTTCAATGAGAGCCTTAAACTCTCTGAATCGATCAAAGACCTCATCCTTGGTCTTTAAAAAATAGATCCAAGTTTTTCTAGAGTGATCATCAATAAAGGTGACGAAGTAATCGCCACCACTAAGAGCTCTTGTGGACAATGGACCACTGATATCTGAGTCTATCAATCCCAATACAGATTCTTCTCTATTGGTGCTTCTGGAAAAAGTTGTTTTAGCGTACTTCCCTAGTACGCATCCTCTGCATAAATCATCATGCTCAGTACTAAGGACCGGAACTCCTGTAATAATCTCTCTAAGCATCCTCAGTGCTCCAAGATGTAACTATTCCATTCGCCTGTGCCATAATTCAATCAGTTCCTTTTCACCATTATGGTTGTTGCCTATCAGTGCCATTGGAGACTCGAGCTGCAACCTATACAGTTTGTTGCTTCGAACTCCAATTTGTCTCTTCTTCTTCCAGCTTGGATGTTTGACGTATACTTTTTTTCCAATGAAGTATACATCGTATCCCTTGTCCTGTAACTGAGACACTAGAATCATATTCATTCCTAACCCGGGCACATGCAAAACATTGGTGGCCCGAATGTTGGTTCCTACTTCTGTCTGAAATGTTATGGTGCCTCTCCCTACTGGAGTACACTTTGTTATGTTTCCCATAGTAATATGGAAGTCCATTTGTTCTTCTTGATAGCTCGAGAAATATTCTCATACTCCAGTCATAGGGGCTGAAGCCCCTATATCAATGTACCAAACATCTGCTGACGCTGAACTTGCTAAGCATGTGAATTCTTCATCTAATCTGGAAGATAATTCGTAGACATCTTGAGTTTCCATCTTTGTGCTATTTTTCTAACGATCTCTGACGCTATCCTGCCCCAACAACTGCTGCAAGAAAAACTGCGTCTTCTCTTGAACACTGCTCTACACTGAAGTTTCTGCACTGCTACCTTTGTCACTGGCAAACTCCAATTTGGAAATCTTCCTCTCTATTGACTCTCAGAGAGATTTTCTCATGAAAATTTTGCCCTCCTAGGCTAGACTGTGCAATTCTTCTGGGGATTCGATTTTCTGCCCTGCAGTAATTTCGAACTCCCTCCTCTTTAATGCTGGCTCTTCTGGTCTGCACTCCTGCTTAACCTTGCTCCGATACCATGTGAAAATTTCTAAATAGAAACCCAACTGCAATGATTAATATTATTTCTTCTACTTATTAACTCATTAATAAGTTATTCACAGTGTTTCTACAACAAATATCGAAATAAATTCTACTACAGCCTTCACAATTAAAATATTGCAGAAACTGAATGCAAAGAAAAATACTAGCACAAGTATAACCACGATGACACAGTTATTTTTGGACAATTATCCCCTGAAAAACCCAATGTCGGAAAACGGTGCAGCAGATGAGGGTTTCTTTATTATTCTTCAGCAAAATCTCATGTACAAGATACAACCAGCAAAATAGAAGAGGACACTCTGTGAGAAATTTTACAGCTACTTCTCGAGGAGTTTCTGATCCAGGAGAGGACTTGTTGCCCCTATGTGTCTCACTGCGTCAGCCTCGGCGTGAGAACTGCGCAGTCCCAGCGTCAGACTACCTCTGCGCTATTCTCCCTCTGCTCTGCGTCTTCTGCTCCTGACCTCCCGACTGATGTTGATACCCTCTCTCTCCTTCTCACCTGCAACTCTCCCTCTGATTCGATTTTCTCTTGCCAAACTTCGACCAGTGAAAAAATCAATCTTACTCGGGTAACTAAGTATCTGCCTCTGGTGTATTTTCCAAATGCCCCTCGATGTCCTTCTTATAATCTTCCAGTTGAGAACCAACAGCCCAGATTAGATTATAATCATGGATCAGATCATATGGACTCAATCTTCGTCTTCTTCTAGAAGTTACACACACCATTTAGATTAATACCCATTAATTATTTTAATTTCCTAAGTTTAGACTTAGGGACCCATTAAAATAATTAATTAATTTAATAAAACTGCCTCCAGGTAGAATTTCCCAAAACGATTTCTGGGTATTGTGGAATACATATGTCTAAGCCTCCCTACAAAATTTGAGACTTAGAGCACCTCTGATGCTACTAGGAATCAACATTTATTTGTCTAGTAGGCAATTGCACAGCCTAACTACCTTTTCTTAATGACGTCTTACCATTAATTGTCTTTGTGGAACTTTGATTCAACAAAAATATTGTTGTCTGAACTACTTCAACCCAATACTTATTACTTATATGATACGCTTTCACCATGCATCTAACCATTTCCATAATAGATCAATTCTTCATCTCAACTACACCATTTTGTCATGGTGTTTTTACAATTGAAGTTTCACCTCAAATACTAATGTGATAAAAAAAAAAAATCAGATTCATACTCACCTCCTTTATCACACCTAAACACTTTAATGCACTAACCACTTTCATTTTCAACCATAGCCTTGAATTTCATAAAAGTTGCAAAGGTATCAGATTTATACTTCAAAAAATATACCCATATCGTTTTCGAAAAATCATCAATAAATGTTACAAAGTACTTCACTCCTCCTACAGATTGGATTATCATAGGGAAACAAATATCACTAAGAATTAAGCACAAGAACCTAAGTTGTTCGTATTTTTTTGTAATCAAATTTGAGATGGCATCCTCATCCGGCAAGTTCTTCCAACGTACCAAGAACTCCCTGATGGTCCTACTCCTCAATCTCCTCTCCCTGCTCTCCAAAATGGCCTTTGGTTCTAACACCAAGTGGCCCTCATCATCCAGCAAGTGTAGATCAGTTGTTGTCGTCACCTATTGTCCCAACACCTTCTTCAAGCATGATACATGAAACACGTTATGGATTCTATCACAGGAGGCAGCGCCAACTCATAAGCCACCTCCCCAACTCGCCTAGTCACTTGGTAGGGCCCATAGAAATGTGATTATAGCTTCTCGGCCCCCTTCTGTTTCAGCGTAGACTGCTTGTAAGACTGCAATCGAAGGTATACTAAGTCCCCCTCCTCAAAGTGCCTCTTTGTCCTGTGTCGGTCTGCATACAGGTTTTGCTGATTTTGGGTTGTCACTAAATCATCCTTGAGAGACTTGAGGATATCTTGGCTCTCTTGGACCCAGTCTTTGGCCTTTGGGGCCCGGCTGTCTCCAAAAACAATATGAGCAAAAGTTAGTGCATCATATCCATAAAGGGCATGGAAAGGAGTCATACTGATAGACATGTGGTGTGTGGTGTTGTAGCGGTACTCGCCCAGGTGCAACCACCGAATCCACGTCTTCTGTTAACCTGTCACGTAGTTCCTCAGGTACCCCTCCAACCACTGGTTGACTCTCTCTGTCTGGTCGTCTGTCTGAGGGTGATAACTGGTGTTAGGAGTGAGCTCTGTCCCAACCAACTTGAAGAGCTCCTACCAAAAGCCACCCATGAATCTATTGTCTATGTCGCTCACTGTGTTCTTAGGCAGCCCATGTAGCCTGAAAACCTCCCGGAAGAACAACTCGGCAACCTGTGCAGCGGTGTACCTAGTGGGGATGGTGAAGAAGTGGGCAAATTTGGTCAACCTATCGACCACTAGGTATATGCAATCCTTCCCTTGTACTGTGGGGAGCCTAGTGATGAAATCCATCGAAATACTTTCCCATTTCCCCTCCGGAATGGGAAGAGGTTGTAGTAGTCCTACAGGGTGAGTCAACTCCCCCCTTGTTCTGCTGGCAGGCCTCACACTCCCGTGCGTGCTGTAGCACGTCCTCCTTGAGGCCCTTCCACGTGAACCTCTCTCAAACAGCCATGTAAGTCTTCCAGAACCCCTGGTGTCTGGACAGTGGTGAATCGTGAGCAACCTGGAGTATCTTCTCCCTCAATTGCGAGTTGGGCACCAAGTAAATGCGCCCTTTGTAATAGATGACCACATCCATCACAGGGTAACTCTCATCTGCATGTGTCCCCACCAGTACCTCGCATGCCCTCCTGCTGTTGGAGTACTCCCCCAACAACTGAGCCTTCCAATCCTGGCAGATGTTCATGAGAGATAACCCAGCTAGTCTCCTAGATAGCGCATCAACCACCACATTGTGCTTCCCTCACGCATACTCAATGTCAAAATCATAGACCTGCACCTTGCTGACCCATCTCTGTTGCCTGTCCTTGAGGCCCTGCTACACCATAAAATGTCAAAGACTGTTGTGATCAATCTTCACTCGAAATCGGTTGCCCATCAAGTACTTGCAGAACTTGGCCAATGCATGCATAATGGCCAACATCTCCTTGTCATATATGGAATATGACATCTCATACAGTAGGAGCTTCCGACTCTCGAAAGCTATGGGATACCCCTCCTGTGAAAATACAGCTCCAACTCCTATTCCGAATGCGTGACACTCCACCGTGAATGGCTAGGAAAAGTCCGGGAGTGCCAAAATAGGGCAACTGCTCATCACCTCCTTGAGGTGATCAAAGGCGGTCTATGCTCCATCAATCCATGTGAAGGCCCCCTTCTTGGTCAAGTCGGTCAAAGATGTTGCCAGCTGCAAGAACCCTTTGACAAACTTCCTGTAGTAAGTGCAAATACCCAAGAAGCCTCTCACTATAGTCACATCTCAGGGCACTACCCAATCCCAGATGGCCCAAATCTTCTCCTCGTGAACTTTCACTCCATCTGCTCCAATGATATGCCCGAGATAAAGCATATCTGTCAATCCAAACTCGCACTTGGAGAGCTTGGCATAAAATTGTTGCTCCTCCAGAACGCACAATACCTCCTCCAAGTGTTGGAGGTGCTCCTCCCACGTCCGGCTATAGATCACGATGTCATCGAAGAACACTAGCTCAAACCTCCTTAGTTGTCCCCGAAAGATATGGTTCATGCAAGACTGGAATGTGGTTGGAGCATTGACCAGCCCAAATGGCATGACCAGAAACTCAAAGTGCCCATATTGGCACCGAAAAGCTATCTTCAGGATGTCTTGATCCCGCACTCTGATCTGGTGGTACCCTGAACGCAAATCAATCTTAGAGAAGTACTTGGCTCCTCTAAGCTCCTCCATCAACTCATCAATGCGGGGAGTAGGGTATCGTTCTTGAGAATCTTTCGGTTGATGGCTCGGTAGCCAATATACAACTGAAGGGTTCCATCCTTCTTCTTCACCAGCACTACAGAAGGAGCGAAAGCACAGGAACTTGGCCTGATATGGCCCAACACAAGCAACTCCTGGATGGCCTTCTCTATCTTATTCTTATCAGCTTTGGGGTGCCTGTTAAGAGTAGTGATAACTGCAAGTATATCCGGCTAGAGCTCAATGGTGTGCTCGAACCCTCTATCTGGTGGTTGCCCTGGTGGCATGTCCCTGAACACTACTACATACCTATCCAATAAAGCATGTATGTCTACTGGTGGTGGTTGCGCCTGTCCCCCAACCTCTGAGATCCTCAACTCAATTGCCCATGCAATGTCCCCATGTCAGAGATTTGCCTCCATCCTGTGGGCCAAAACTGTCTGAGGCGAATAAGACTGCATGCCTCTCAAGACCACTAGTTTGCCATCTGGCCCAATGAACTCCATCTCAGGTTTCCTCCAATCCGTAGTGACTCGCCCAAGGGAATACAGCCATTGGACACCCATCACCACGTTGGTGTCTCGCACATCGACCACAAAGAAGTGGTCCATCATCGAGTAGTTCCCCGTAACTACTGTCAAGGAGGGCACGTATCTAGTACACTGGATAGTACGGTCACCTGGCACTAGGACTAAGAACCCCTCAAACTCTATTGTGGTGAGGCCCCTCCTCTGGACCAGCTATGCATCTATGAAATTGTGGGTAGCCCCACTATCCACTAGTACCGACACCCTCTATCCCTGTACAGTGCCTCTGATCCTGAGTGTCAAAAACTTAGGAACCCACATAAAGAAGCAAGGACTCCACCTGATGAGGCAAGAGATGCCCATCCCTATGAGGTAGTGGTGGTGGCCCTCTGTCTGTTGAACTCTCTCCATCTGTCCCACCACAATCCTGCTCCACCTCACCCCTCTTGGTCACTGTCAGAAAAGACCTCAATGTAATGTGCTCTACTTACAGTGAACCTATGGCCAGGTGCCCAGGGCTCTTTGCATGTGAAGCACAGCCTCCTCCTTCAGAGGTCCTTCCGTGTCTCCTCATCTAACTGCCCCCTCCCCTGTGTGGTCCTCAGTGGTGGGGGTCTAGTCTCATACCCCTTCTGTGGGAAAGGGGTCTGTGCAGGAAATGGTGCTTTGGTCTTGGGGATGGCCCATTGTAGATCTCTGGCACACACAACCGTTTCTTGCAGCGTGGAGGGTCTGCGTGACTTTACCAAACCACGCAGGGGCTCAAGCAAGCCCTCAATGAAGGTGTACACCCTCCTTGCCTCGAGACAAATCCTAGACCGACACTGACACACGCAAAAAATCTAAGAAGTACTGCTCTGGGTTACCTGTTTGGCGCAGTTGTGTCAGCTCCCTAAAAGAAGCCTCTGGATCCCTTTGATCAAATCGCTCCACCACCCTCTAGGAGAAGTCCTCATAGGAAACTATCTGGGCATGCCCCAAAGTGGTCAGATAGTGAAACCACCAATCATGGGCTTCCCCATCCAAGTGCAGTGTTGCCATCTTAATGGCTTCTTGCTCCGTCATCTAGTTGAGTTGAAAGTATGTGTCCATCTTTTCAACCCAAGCCTTGACTGTGCACTTGGCAATGACATCAAATGTAGGGAAATACATCCTCCCTATAGTTCTTTGCAGCTCATAGTTTTGGGTCCCTTGTCCTCCGTACCCCTTGTTCCTCTCACTGTACTTGAGCTTGCAGTAATCTTTCCCATAGCCTGCCACTCTTTGAAGTAATCCCCCATCTGAGGAGTGTCTTCCTCCCTTGCTGGCTCGATTTGTGCCAATGGCACGAAAGAAGGTAGTGTAGCCCGAGTCAGCACACTAACTGAAGGGTGTTGCGCCGCTGGTGAGGGGCAATTGAAAGGTTGAGAGGCCTCAGAAGTTTCTCCACATAGAAACCCTCTAAGCGTGGCCCTGTCTTTGTTCTATGACTTGATCACCTCCAGCATGTTTTTCTGCCCCTTGGCCAAGTCACTCAAGGCCCTCAGGAGGCTATCGAAAGCCATCTCCTCCCTGCTCTTGGGCTTTGTCATTTCCTCCTCTCCGGCCACTGCTTTCCCTCTTTCCGCCGTATCTGGCGTAATTTCTAACTCCCTTTCTCTTCTCCTATACATTTGCCTACGGTAGGTGATGTTCTACTGGTCCCCTTCTCTCATAGGAAAAGATACCACTGTATTGTTCCTAAGTAGGAATATGAGGGATATTAAGCAAATATATAGTGCAGTAGCATATAAAATTAAAAACATGCATTAGACATCCATGAAAACGCTACAAATACGAAACTGTTGAGCCATATTATTATAAAATCAGAGAGCTAGATACAATATGGAGTGGAATGGTGCACCTGGGCTTGCCTTAAGGACAAGCTTGACAAAACCCAAGTGAGAAATAGTTGAGCTAAAGGCCCAGCTGCTACACCACTCTGCATTGCACTGTCCCAGTAATATGCTTCCCTGCTGAACTTCAACCTGCTGGAATGTGCTCAAAAACTGCCCAAAAAATTATATCCTTTCAGCCCCGGATTCCTTGGACAAAACCTAGAAAAACCCAGAAGGGAATTTCGTTGGTTTTGATTTTGTATTTTCGGCCTCCTTGGAGCCTCTCTCCAGCTGTTGCTGCCAAATTTGACTTGCAGGAAACAGCCTACAAATCCCAGCAAAATGCCCTCAGCAAACAGCCTCCTCAACTCCTGGAACTCCCAGCAATCAATGGACCTCCTTGCTAGCTCTAACTTCTCCTTCGTGTTTCTAACTGCCCAGAAAATACGCAGTCCCCTACTCTGCGCTTCTGGCTGAAGTGTGTGACTGTGCTGAACTCTCTGAAATCCCTATGGAACAACCTCCCTAAGGCGGGCACAAATGGTCCCCCAAAGAAGAGGTTGAATCTCCTGCTTGAGAGATTTGTGGCTAAACAGTCGTTAGACTCGCTAAGCAGCAGAGCGTACTAAGTGTGTTTGTTTTCAAGTGTTCAAGATGATGGAAAATGAGAGCTCCTCCTCCTTTTATCACCTTGGGCCCCCTTAGCCTCATGTGGGCCTCTCCGTCCACCCATTCGATTCCCTCCAAGCTCATCGAATGGCCAAGTTCGAATTACTCATGTGGGTGGCCCCCACATTCCACTAGCTGTAAAAATAAAGTCGAAATCCCCTATAGTTCCTATGTCTAAGTGTGGGGTCCTCCTCCTAAGCCAAAAATTTGTAGTTGCACCCTGTGACTAATATGTTTGAGAAGGAACATGACACGAAGAAAGGATTCTTCTGGGGTCAGCGAAGCAAGGGTTCGAGAAGAAGCAGTGTGAAGGATAGAGACCGAGTTTCTCTAAAAGGAGCCGAGGAGAGCAATTCAAGATCAAGAAGAAAGTCCAGAAATGGAAGAGGCAGAGCATCAAGGTTAGTAACAAGGTTCTTGGGAGGATACTAGAGTCAAGGGACTTTGTCATGGTCTTCGTACTCATCAATTGAAGATCTAGAAGAATAATTTTGTTAAATTTGGCAACTAGGACCAAACTCCACCTTAGATAGCTCATACGATGCAACTAATATTTTTATTAGATTCCTCCTTCCGAGAGGTGTAGGATTGATCTAAAGATCATCTCATTCTGACATGTACAAATGGAATTATGAATTTATTTCTTCTGTGGACAAATTGTCAAGGTCGACCAGCAAACAATGTAGGCTCAGAAGCCCAAAAGGCATGTCTCTTCACCCTCAACGTTGCATATAAATAGAAGGAGCATCTACCCCATTTGGACATCACTCATCGTCACTCACACATCTCTCTCCCTCCTCATCTGATTGGGTCATACAGATTTCCGGGCAGCGTCTCTCCTCCACACGTGCGAAGGGTTGACTGTACTTTTTGGTTTTCTGCATTAACCAAGTAGCAACAAGTTTGACTAGCATTGACTGGGCAGCAGTTGACCTTGTTTGACTGCATTTTTCTTGAGAGAAATTCTATTTGGATAGGCCGCATTTCTTGACACAGATTTCGAGGTTTTCTGGGTTGTTTGACCACCGTTGACCATAGGGAATTTGACCGCAGGTTTGACTCTACGTTGTCTGCGTTTGACCGACTTTTTCTAGATTGTTTTGGGCTAATTTGGACTGTTCTTGGAGGCCAAATTGACTAGGTTTGACCGAGCTTATATCAAGTAGGAGGAAGTCCACTAGGAGCTATGTCTTGCAACACATCTCTTCAATCTGAATTATGGCACTGGAGATTTGCTCATCTTCATTATAAGGCTCTACCCGATGTGACGAAGGTGGTGACAAGTATCCCCAAATTTAAAATAGAACATGAAGGTGTTTGTCAGGAATGTGCCAAAGGAAAACATTCAAGGGGACCATTCCCCTCAAGTGATAGCAAGACTATCGACATTTTTGCAATTGGTTCATTCTTATCTATTTGGTATGTTGCTTGTGACATCTTTGGGTGGATATTTGTATTATGCTATCTTTGTGGATGATTTCTCTCGCAAAACTTGGATATATTTCTTCAAGAAGAAGGACGAAGTATTCTCATGGTTTCATTCTTTCAAAGCCTTGGTCAAAAATCAAACAAAGAAGAAGATCAAAATATTGAGGACAGATAATGGAACAGGAGATGAATCAAATGAGTTCAATGACTATTGTAGAGAAGTTGGCATTAAGAGGGAGACTACTACTGCATATACTCCTAAGCAAAATGGTGTTGCTGAAAGGAAGAATCATTCTATTATAGAAGCCACTCTTGCCATGCTTCATGATCAAAGCCTTTCGAAGTTTTTATGGGCAAAAACTGCCAACACTACCGTGTATGTTCAAAATAGATGCCCTCATGAAGCATTGGACTCCAAAACTCACGCAGAAGTTTTCACCGGTAAGAAACCTAATGTTTCTCATTTTAGAATTTTTGGTAGCCCTGTGTATTTTCATGTGCCAAAAGAAAAGAGAAGCAAATTGGATGCATCTAGAAAGAAAGGAACATTTGTGGGCTACAGTGAAACTTCTAAGGCATATAGAATCTATGTGCCTGGTCAAAGAGAAGTGGAGATAAGTCATGATGTCACGTTCGATGAAGATGTTGCCCTTGGGAAGACTAGTAACCTTCCTATTCCAAAGAAGGACAAAGAAGCAGATATAGGAAAGCAAGGAGAACCGTAGGATGAGCTGATGCCCCATCTTGAAGGACCAATGGATCCCATTGATCCACCTCCTCATGAGCCCTCCTCAAAAAGGAGACCCTCATGGCTAAAGGAAACTCGCGAAGATGCCGAGAATCATATTGCTCCAAGGGGAACTTTTCGTGAAAGTAAGAAGCCGAATAGGTACCAAGGGTACTTAGCTGCCATGAGCACCATTGTTCAATTTGAGCCTTACACATTTGAAGATGTTGTGAAGCACCAAGTTTGGAAGGATGCTATGAATGAAGAGTATGAGTCGATTATGAAGAATGATGCCTGGGATGTGGTCCCTAGACCCAAGGACAAATTCGTTGTCACCTCGAAATGGCTCTACAAGATAAAGCATGGAAATGATGGAAGTGTTGAAAAGTTCAAGGCCAGGTTTGTTGCTTAAGGCTTCTCTCAAAAGGAAGGTGTGGACTACGATGAGATATTTGCACCAGTTGCTCGATATACCACCATCTGTTTGATTATAGCCCTTGTTGCCTCGCAAGGATGGAACCTACACCATATGGATGTCAAAACCGTCTTCTTGCATGGTTCAATCAAGGAGGAAGTGTATGTAGAACAACCCGAGGGGTTCGAAGTTCAAGATCATCAGACACATGTATGCAGATTGAAGAAAGCCCTCTATGGGTTAAAGCAAGCTCCTCGGGCTTGGTATGAGAGGATTGACAGCGATTTGATGAAGTTGGGTTTTACAAGAAGTGAAGTTGATCCGAACCTTTACTTTAAGGTTAAGTATGACAGACCTTTCATCTTGGTACTTTATGTGGACGATCTCTTTCTAACAAGTGCAAACCCTCTCATGCATCAATGCAAGAGGGAGTTGGTTTTTGAGTTTGAAATGAACTAGGACTGATGCATTATTTCCTAGGCTTGGAGGTCTAGCAAAAGCGAGGTGAGGTTTTCCTTTCTCAAGGAAAATACATTGTGAAGCTACTTGAAAGATTTGGGATGGTGGAATGTAAGTCCATGACTACTTCGATGGAACTTAACTTCAAGAAGTTATGCAGAAGTGTTGTTGGGCCCGATTTGGGAAATCCTTCTGAGTATCGTCAACTCGTGGGGGCCCTGATGTTCTTGGTGAACTCTCGTCCGGACGTATGCTTTGTAGTGAATACATTGAGTCAATTTATGGTTGAGCCTCATCACATACATTGGATTGCTGCCAAGAATCTCTTGAGATATCTCTACGGAACAATGTTGGGAATGTGAGGCTCCATGGTTATTTTGATGCTGACTGGGCTGCCAGTGTGGCGGATCGTAAAAGCACATCAGGATGATGCTTTTCTCTAGGTTCTGCTTCGATATCCTGGATGAGTAGGAAGAAAAAGTCAATTGCTTTGAGCACCGCTGAGGTTGAATATATTGTTGCTAGTATGGCCTCCTGTGAAGTTGTTTGGTTGAGGAAGCTCTTTAGTGAGTTGCTTGGGCATGTGTTGGATACCACCGTGATCTATTGTGACAACCAAAGTGGGATTCGTCTATCCGAGAATCCAGTGTTTCGTGATCGCTCCAAGCATATTGATAGCAGGTACCACTTTATCCAGGATATGGTACAAAGGGAAGCAATAAGGCTCCGTCATATTGGGACTGATGATCATCAGGTCGTAGATATTCTTACGAAGCGCCTGGGGAAGGTCAAATTCTTAACCTTTTGTGAATGACTTGGAGTCGTGGAGAGACCCTCTTATGAGGGTCTTGTTTGATTTGTATATTGAGCTCTAGGAGCTATGGGGCCTTGGCGTACTTCTTGGAGCGAAGAGCGACCATAGTGTGAGTGGTTCACCTTCCCCTAGTGTTGTGCGATGTACATGGTGAATGGTTCACCTTCCCTTGTGATACCCCATGATGATTGAGATATGCATAGGATTAGTGGTTCACCTTCTCCTATGGCATATGAGCAGGATGAGTGGTTCACCTTCTCCTCGCAATACATCCTACCCATGCAGTCCGGGACTCATGGGAAGTACCTCTCATCTGGTCAATGAGTAAGGAAATGAGGATAGGAACCATAGTACTACCGATGGACGCATCGTGTACTACCGTAGTCACTATGCAGGGATGTTTGATATTGATCTAGGATCAATGGAGACTGGCTTTGGGTCAGTGGAGAGTGGTATGATACACTCTCGATTATTGGACACTGACTTCGGGTTAGTGGAGAATGGTATGACACATTCTCGATAATTTCTTCATTATTTATTCATGGTTCAACAGAGCAAAACAAAGTATAACAAGGATGTCAAAGATGGTACATATTGATAGATGGTTTGTGGAGTTCTCCCTAGTTGAGAGGGAGTGTTAAATTTGGCAACTAGGACCAAACTCCACCTTGGACAGCTCGTATGATGCAGCTGATATTTTTATTTGATTCCTCTTTCCGAGAGGTGTGTAGGATTGATCTAAAGATCATCTCATTCTGACATGTACAAATGGAATTATGAATTTATTTCTTCTATGGACAAATTGTCAAGGTCGGCCAGCAAACTAATACAGGCTCAGAAGCCCAAAAGACATGTGTCTTCACCCTCAACGTTGCATATGAATAGAAGGAGCATCTACCTCATTTGGACATCACTCATCATCAATCACACGTCTCTCTCTCTCCTCATCTGATTGGGTCGTACGGATTTTTAAGCAGCGTCTCTCCTCCACACATGCGAAGAGTTGACTGTACTTTTTTGTTTTTTGCGTTTACAGAGTTGCAGCAAGTTTGACCAGCGTTGATTGAGCAACAGTTGACCTTGTTTGACTGTGTTTTTCTTGGGAGAATTTCTGTTTGGACAGGCCGCATTTCTTCGCACAAGTTTTGAGGTTTTCTAAGTTGTTTG
Source organism: Pinus taeda (assembly GCA_000404065.3). Classification (NCBI taxonomy): domain Eukaryota; kingdom Viridiplantae; phylum Streptophyta; class Pinopsida; order Pinales; family Pinaceae; genus Pinus; species Pinus taeda. Next base: position 87,119 of record APFE031464361.1, on the reverse strand, counting down.
ACTAGCGTTGACCGCAAGTTTGACTCTGTGTTGACCAAGTTTGACAGTTTTTCTGGATTGTTTTGGGCTAATTCATCCTGTTCTTGGTGGCCGAATTGACTAGGTTTGACCGAGCTGATTTGGAGAAGTAATTTTGTTGATTTGACCAGCGTTGACTTTGTGGTTAGGGCATCTTGATGACTACACTTTGACTGGATAGATTTGACTGTGTTTGGGCAAGTGAACCTTGTATATTGTACTCTCTCTCTGCTGAACTTTTGAAGAAAAATAAGAATACTTGATCAAAGGGTTTCCCCACATTCGGGTTTTTCCCTGGCATCCGCCAAATATTGTGTCCTCTTGTCTTGGCTTGTCTTCTGCTTTTTATTTATGTTCTATCTGCATTTACTGTCATTTTAATGTGATTGCTAATCTGGAAAATGATATTGGACTAATAAGAAAAATTGAAGTAAATTGCTCTTAAGCATAGAACATACCATTGTTATCTAAAATTAACAAATTTTGATCAAGTTTTCCTCTCAAGAGGTGAGAGGTTTTGGCCCTGGCTGACAAGCCTACATATTGTGTCACTTGTGCTTTATTATGCATATTGGCAATTGTCTCTATGAAAAGAACACAATAATAACATAACGAAGAAAAGACTATAAGCTAAGAAGTAAAAGTATATCACAAGCAATTATCAAGCAACAAAAATCTTTTAACTATTCATGCCCTAGATTTCTCAACAGGATCAAATCTCTTTTCACTTTAAAAGAGGTTTGCATCTCAAGAAATTTGATCCCTCTTGGCACTTAGTAGATCCGGAGTTAATTATAATTAATTATAATTATAATTATAAATAGAATTGTTAATTTTATGTTCTTTATTTTATTTTTACTAGATCAAAATGTTAAAGATTTCAACATCTCTACCATACTAGGATCAAATGTTTACATAGGACTTAAGTTTACTTATGAACCTCAGATATAAAGAATTTTTTAATAAAAAGTGAACTGGGTGAGGGGAGATCTTGGATAAAATATAATATTATAATATTTATTAGCACCCACACCCAAAGTGGCCAGGAGTAGAGGGAAATAATAATTAAAACATAATATTATTACATTTTACCTAATATTTCCTATCACATCTCAACCTAAATATTACATTTTACTCAATATTTCCCCTCACCCATGTTAATTTTATAGTTGAGTTTGTTTACATTCAAACTTCAAATATAAAGGAAAATTACAATACGTGGACCAATTGAGGGGTAATATTGGGTAAAATGTAATATTATAATATTATATTTTACCCAATATAACCAAGTAAAAAGTGGATGGAGGTAGGCAAAAGAATTACATAAAATGTAATTATTACATTTTTCCTAATACTTCCGCCATCTCTTAACATATCCAAACATATGCCCAGGCACGAACATATCAACAAAAAAGTTTTACCTTTACAAGCTACATGGATTCAATGCCATCATTTTCTGCAACTAATTATGTATCTAAATATAACATCAAGCTAAGATGGATCTATGCTAGTTTAATTTCCCCCTGAAATAGGTTATATTCTAGATGAATGCCATGATTCTTAAAACCATGGGTCATTTTTATTTTTTTTATTATTTAATTTTTATAGGGTTACTTTTATTTTGTTATTTTTTATTTTATTTTCACCGAGTTAAAATGTTACATTACGTTACGATACGTTACACATTTCTAGCATACTATAGGCATTAGATCTCGACTCAATGAAGGAATTACATATACCCCTCATACTAAGAAGTTTTTTTTTAATTCCAACTACTTTATCTCACTATATAAAGTCTGATTTAAAATAAAGGTGAAAATTGAAGTATTTTATTTATGGCAGAAGTAACGTTATTAATTTTTTTAAAGTAACGTTACGCAACATATATTAGCCGGCACATATATATAGTTTTTAATTTTTTTTAATGTAACATTACGTGACAACATCTCCTTTGCACTGGACTGTAGAGCGCCTCTCGACGCAATTAATAAGAATATTTAAATAAATGTGGGTCCCGTATAACCTTTACTTCATATGCATTAAAGTTTATAATGCGCCCCGCATTAAGGTTTATAATATGGTGAACTAATATAATAAAAATAATAAATTATGCCCGGCTAACTACTTAATTTATTACTATCTCCGCTGATTTTAACATTTTCGTGGATGCTGGCAAATTAATTCTGTCCATTGACTTTTTTGTTGTGGCAACTCATCCGTAAAAATTTTATTTCAGAATTTTGTCCTCGCGTTGGATTAGGAGTTTTGCTTTAATGTGGATGGTTTTACCAAATGACGAATGCTAGGCGGATCTCCGTGGATCCAAATCCAAATCCGTATCCAATCCGGGGATCCGCAGACCCAGCCACTGGGTATGACAGATCCGGTAACATAGATTTCCACACGTCTAGACACTTAGACCTATGCAGAAGTACCTGCTTGAGCTACAAACATCAACATGTCACACTTTCTTGAACAATTTATTGATATTTATTAAATATTGTAGATATTGTGAATGATGTTTGACTAATCCCAATGCCCACACAGAATGGAAGTAAGGCAGGTAATGCTCAAAGCCTAATACTATTGAATTCCACAAAGTAATTGATGAGCGAAGTAAAATCGACACACTTCATGTCTGCACTGATTGAAAATAATAAAGATAATTCTGAAAGCCTGGGATTAGAGAACCCAACAAATAAGTTGATGAGCAAGGTCAAATCAACACACTTCATGCAGACATGGTGTTTTTATATCAACCCGTTATATAAGAAGATACTGACAAAAAATGCTTCACCATATAAAGTAAGTCCTGAATTAACAGATGTCCCAAACTAAAACAAGGTTTATACCAAGTTAAGCAAAAAGACCATTGCTATAGGAGAGTAACTTACAAGGATTATGCTAAATTAACTCTTTTACTAAATAAATTGTAGCATAGTACCTGATAGGAAGACTTCCCACCCTTTTTCTGCCTGTCTTGTTTTCTTTCTGAAGCTTGTCCTTGTGCCCAAGCAAAAACCTTCTCCTTTTTTTGCATCTCCATAATACTCCCAGGCAAATTTTCATCTGGCATAACATCTTCGTTAAATAAACCCAGCATTCCTTCTGCCTCTTGCTCCTCTTCTCCTCCTCCACTTGCAATGCTTGCAATAACTGGATCTGCTTGGCAAGAAACAAGTATTTCACCATCTGGCTTGACAAGGTTGTTTTCCATGATGATCCCATCAATGAATGCAGTCACCTTATCAATAGTACCAGATTTCAACATACTTTTTCTGACTTCCGAGTTGTGATCTAAGCAATTGGCCATGGAGGACATGTCAGCTATCTCTTCAGCTCTTCTGCCAGTAGGAATGTTTTCTTCCTTGGAGCATGAACCATCTCCAACTTGTGCTTTATCTAGTTTGGTAGGTCTCATACGTTGTATAGTTGTGCTACTGCTTAGTATATCTTCAGATACTCCTGTTTAGAAAAAAATAATAATTCCCAATATACCACAAGAGCTCCAAATGCATGTTAATTTATTCTTACAGATTAAAAAATCATTACAAGGAACTTACCTAAAGAAATCATCTCTTGTTTAAGCTCACGTATCAAGCGGCCTGCCAACGTTTGTTTTTCTTTATCCCCTTCTGCCTTAGCCTCCATGGCTGCTTGTCTAGCTGCCTGGAATTCGGCAACAGCAGATACAGCACGTGTTGCCGGATCAACAGCCTGCAATCCAGATGAAAACGCATATGTTCAACCAGTTCAGAAGTTAATCCCAGCGAAACCAGTGAAATAAAGTCCCAGTTAATTAGCTAGATAATAAAATAAACTATACACGCTACTTCATTCACTTGGATTTCTGGTTCCTAAGTTACAACACAGACTTTTCATCTTAGATCATGTCTGTGATTAGCAAGAAACAGTAAGAGCACCTCCATATCAGAGACTCTTGGAAAATATGCTTCCTGCCAATGATATATGGATATCCAAGCATTACAGTGGAGAGTTTGCTAAGCATAAATCTCCTTTCATGTTCTTAACAGTAAGCTTTTGAACACTATTGCATTGTCACAAGTTAAAAAACTGCTTGCTGCAAAATCTAATTCCACCAATCTATGACATCAGAGTAATCAAAATTCTCTTTGGATACAGCAATATATCAATTGGAATGGGGTATCTTTATCAACTCACCTGTCCAGAAGTCTTAACACACATTTTGAAATTTTGTAATATGCTCAAAGACACACAATCTGGTGTCTTGAATATATAACAAATAAACAAATATAAATTTTGCTTGATTGAGATCATACCGTTCGAATAGTTTTGCGCCGTGTTCTCTCACTTGATTCTATCCACATCTACAGGAAACAAACCAGCTATATACTAATTTCATATAAAAAATAAATATAAGTTTTATAAGATAAATGTGCCATTCTTCATATTCCAAATCCTAGAGGTCTTTCTGGTACCTCCCAATCTGAATCATTGCTAGCTTCACCATCACTTGTTCCATGTTCATTTTCAGATTCATCCTGCGTAGAACAAAGAAAAATAACAGAAAAATATGAGTACAAACATTCATTCTCTCTTAAAACAGATAAAAACTCGATAAAAATGCATCTGCTGAAAGGTTAAAGCATGCATTTGTTCAAGATCAACTTATCTGTTGAATCCCTTTCTATTTGAGACATCCCATATTGCAGCTAATATCTCCTATCAATCACACTTTATTTTAGAAATGTATTTTGCCTTCTAAACGGCTTATTAATTTAGATTCCATCTGCCAATGAAAAAGAAAAAGAAAACGAAAGAATCCAAACTTCGATGCATTCCCTTAAAAGGGGTGGAAGCTCAATGAAACCAGTGCATACAGTGAAAGGTCAAAAGCATATATGAGACAAGTTTAATTTGTCTGTTAATTTGTTTTCTAATTTAGGCATGTCCTTGATTGATATTCTTACCCTTGTTGACTACACTCTATTTCCAAATTCGTGTAGTTCATCTCTTGTAAAAAAAATTAATAAAATTTCACAAAAATTCTCCTATGTGATTTCTACCGAAAGATCTTTCTTAAAATTGTTGCTCTTTGCTTAGGACAAATCAACAGCAGCCAAGGAAAGAAAAGTGTTTGTAAATTTGTGATCACTGGCCAAAAGTGTTTTGGTGCCATTACTCGACACAGTGGTTACCAGGAGATGTTTCACAAAGCCTTAAGTTCTTTATGAAACATAAACTGTTGAGACCAGAAGCACCACATGCACTAGAAACTAGAAAAAATGGCATCTTATACCAAGGGCTCACCACATTTAGGTGATCTTACTAGTTACAACAGCCAATAATATTGTACATGTCAAACATTTTGTATAGCAAACAAGTTTAAGAGTATTTCAAAGGGCTATTTAGATCCACAAGCACCATTCTATGTATCTTATGCTAATCGAAATGTCCTAATTAGTATTTCCTTTACATCTCCTCAAGGAGAAGATTTTCTAGGCAACATTTATTCATAGGAAGAATAAACTCAAAACATCATTTCTTAAACAAAACAATATTGATAAAAGGTTATACTATGGCCATGAAATAGATGACTTGGAAAACATGTCTAATTCTTCCAAAATTTCTAATCTTGAGAAAGGGAATGATTCCTCTGCCTGTTGGCTCATATAACGTCGAATCCAATCTGCTCCTTCTGCTTGAACCAGTTCCTTCTTCTCATCCTTGACATTTGCTTTTGGCTTAAGTGCAATTTCAGAAACAGGCTCTTCCCTGGACTCTTCAGATTGAACTACAGAAGGTACCCAATCTGCACGAGCAGCTGAAATTACATTTACTGATTTTTCTGCACCTGCTTCCCAACAATGCATGACAAATATCCCTAGAGTCAGAAAAAGACATAAATGTATAAAAAGCAGAGAATAAAATATATAGCTTGTTTACCTTCATGTTCTAGAACTGAGACTCCACTTGAGAACTTCAGGGGGAGCTCATTTCCAGGAATATTTAAGCATAACCAATCTAAGACTGTCTCCAGTGCCATTCCTTCTGAACCCTGCAGGAGAAGGCATCTTTCACAAACACAGAACTGTTGTGTACCCATATAAACAGATTCAAGAACAAAGATAGAGTTCTATCATATCTCATAAAAAATTATCAGCACAATGTTATGTAAAAAATTAGTTAGTTTTAGGTTTATTATTTAATTTTAGGTTAAATTAGACGAAAGGGCACGATCATAAGATCATGCCCTTTCCCCAAAAGGTGCCCATGGCAATATATAAGCCAGGAATCCCAATGTAAACCAAATCATCATCTGTCAATTAATATTAATAGACATTTATATATATATATATAGAAACATTAATTAATTAATTAATTAAAAATTATAAAAATAAAAATAAAATTTAAGCTGGCAGATAAATACACGCCTCCACATACTCGCTCAATGTCAATGACAATGGCTGGTTTCCAAAAAAAATTGTTGGACACAGAGCATAAGATAAATAACAACCACAACGAGGTCAGTAAAAGATTAGATGAATTCCAGATCAAGCTTGAGAGGCAAGCTGACAATATCAAAAATCTTTAGGATACGACAAATCAAATAGAAATAAAGAAGGAAAATCAATATGTCCAAACAGAACTAGACCTCAGAGAGTCCTTAACATTGCTGAAACTTCTGTGTAAAAAGGCAAATTGTACACCCGCACAACTATTACAAGAAAATGAAGAGAATCAAGAGCACATCCCATCAGATTCAACAAAGTCAACAGACTCTCATGAAAAAGTTGAATCCTCAAAAAAATCAGCGACACCCCACCAAGAAGTGAGTAACGCAACTCTTACAAACAAGCAACTCTGGGATACCTTTACCAATCAACACCCCTTTTTCGCTCGACCATTAGCAACATACCAGCGAAGGGCAAAAGTCGAGATGCCTAAATTCGATGGAAACGAAAAAAACAATGTTGCCAGGATAAATAAAGCAAAAGAATACTTTAAGATATATGACATCAAGGACGATGACGAAAAGCTCAGGCACGCATCCATGAAAATGGAAGGGGAAGCATATAATTGGTATATGTGGTGGAAAAAAGACCACAAATCATTAGCTAGAGAAAATTTAAGGATGCATTCTTTAAATGATTCCAAGGTGTAAGGGAAGAAGAGTTATTTTCAAAACTCATCAAATTATGACAAAAAGGAAGTGTGGACAAATACACTCAAGAATGGGAGACCTTAGTAACACGAGTACCTGGGTTATCAGAATCTCGTCTAATTCAATCATACGTCTCGAGACTCAAAACCCATTTACAAGTAGAACTTGAGATGCATGACATTTCATCAATAGAAGTAGTAAGACGAAAAGTAAAAACAGCCGAAAAGAAATTTTCACTTCACACGACTGCAGTTCTTAAAGTTTATCCCTCCCTTGACAAAGTGGATACATGAGGTTAATGCACATCCTGTCCTACAGGAGTTCCTTTCATCCACAATAGTAACATCCATCTGAAATCTAAAGCATTAATGCCTCAAAGTAAGAGGTTTATAAAGGTGTCTACCAACTTTACTTTGGAGGCTACTTACACTTCAGATATTAAAACATGCTTCAAATTTCAAATTATTAACATCTAGACAACAGTTTAGCTTTGAACAAAGTAAGCTGAAAACATCTTTTTAAATCAGTAAGCCTCTTATCAACCTAAATCTAAAAAATTTAACAACCATATAGATTCACATTTTCCAAAAGCATTTCTAGGACATATCACCAAGATGTCTCTAATGGATTCCATTATATAGTCCGCAGTTCTCTACAGTTCAGAGGTTTGGGGACATTGTTCGTCAGATTTTGACTAGGCCAAAACTAACAGGGTGCAAACTCTTCTTCATCAATGCTTCATTAGATGCAAACAAACAATCTGCACACCCATCATCCTTGTAGAGCTCAAGCTCGCTCCTACCTTGAAATGTTTTCAACATGAACTCTCCATCATGTTTGAGCTAATTTGAACCAATGACAGGTCAGGACCAACCTGTACTTGGCCCATTGTTCTCTGAGGTCCATTGCTTTGGCTAACCTACCCAAACAAGATTGTGGTTGGTTTGTGGGGATCTCAGGTCTTTTGGAGTCTATGGATATTTTGATAAGTCACCTCACTCGATGCACCTAGCCACCTCCTACATACTACAGAACTTGAACAGGATCATCCAGGACAAGATATACTAGTAATACAATGGGAACATAGGGAGAGTTATGCCCATAGATGACATTTTATGCAGAGCACTTCATGAAGCTAAGGGACAAGCTCATTATCCAACCTCCATACACTCACTATTACTGGATGCATGCTTTCCACATCCCCCCTTGGTCCATTTAGAGTAGGTTCGCAATGTGCATAGACTTCAAGTGGAGGTAGAACACCAACTCAATCAATTGGACAAGATCTGCCAATTGTGTCATCTTCAGAAGAGTATGATTGAGTAGCATTTCCTCTTTCGTTACCCCATTTATTATGATATATGAAGCAGTTCTACTGTTTGTTCAGTGAGTTATAGACCATTCCTAGCATCTTCCAAGTTTCCAAACAACACTACTTAGTGTCATACATTATGGCCCAAAGACTCCAATCCTAGATACTCTAGCCAACCTCCATTTGATTGATCACTTCTCTCTAGTGCTCCCTTCACCTAGGGGTACCAAAAAATGCTAGTAATTTGATGCAGCCCAGCCACTCCAGGCCGCTCCTACCAGGATCCTTTTCCACCCATGCATGTAACAGCTTGTTCATGGTGTTATAATCTCATGATTAAACAAAACCCGAGCTTGGCATTAACATACTATGAAACCCATACTTTTAACACTCAGTACTCTTCATTCAATTTCTCTAAAAGAACATATTAATATGTGGATTTGCGCGCAATTTAAGAATGCGCCCTACTGTTCTCGTTCGACCAGAATTCAAGTGCAATATGGCCATTCTTCCATTTCTGTTTTCTCAAGAATATATATATGGTTGGCTGTTCAACATCTTCACATTTCGTCTTACGCAACTATATATATGCTACCATATATATATACCCACGGTATCACGGTTTCCCAAGTTCTCCACTTATGCCGCTGGTGAATAATAATGCTGGTTGGAATTCTTCAATTAACCTCACACAACAGAATTCCGATATATATGTGCCGCACAGGCTTGCACTGACTCTGGTTATACACGGTGTTCATTAATGGCAGATCTTCAACCATTCAACCACGCAGATCTTCAACCATTCAAAGATTGTGTTAACCCGCAGATCTTCAACCATTCACTGGCGGTTTATGGACATATGCTTTCCCCTTACGCTCCTGCATGTCCACAGCAATTCTTTGTCATCGACGCTCTCATGAAATCCATACGCTGGACTCGTTTATAATCACATCGCACTGTTTGTTTGCCGGATTTTAAACCATGGACCGACAGCACTATACATATATATACTCGGCGCTTTGTAGCTTTATATATCCGCTCTTCACTTGCACTATCGGTAGCATAATCAAATCCATATCATAGCGAACCATACATCAATTCAAATTAATAGCACGCCGGCTCCAACTCATTGGTCAACGGACTATGTGATATCTATAGGCGTATTGAATTGTTAGGCCGCAGCACTTCTAAGGAAAACCGCTGTGCGTAACCATCACTAATTAAACTTGAACATCAACTATCCGTATACACCCGGCATTCAATCTACAAATGTTGAACATGCATAACAATTACTCTCGGCGCTATATGAAAGGCAAGCGAATTCCAGAATGCATAACAACCATAGCAAGGGCACATTAGCAATGGCGCATGGAGGAAAATATAATCACCGCACTTCACGCAATTTCAATCATTATCACACATCGATTTCTGCCATTATACGCAGAACCATCTCAGAAGTCATTAAGGCAACCAAGTTCATCCATAACTGAATTCAACATAACCATATATACATAAAACAAGCATTTACAAAAGTTCTATTCATGGCCAGATATACACATCGATGGCCCTTTTTTTTTTACAAACTGCCAAAGGCTCTCAAGGAGAACCCTTGCTCCCTTCTCACACTCCCCCTTACACCTTTCCTCTCCTTCCTATTTAAAAAATCATTAAATTAAATGCTCAATCCCTTAAAATCCTCAACAACCCCTAAATCTCTCAACATCCCTAAAGGATAGGTGTCTATCCCTAAAATCCTTCAATTCATTGAATTTCCTCATATCCTTTTATTAATAAAAGGATATTTACATAAATCCTCACCTTCTCCTATTTAATTCAAATTAATTAATAAAATATTAAAAATCATCACACGCTATATTTACAAATTAATATTATCACACCCCATATTTACAAATGGAGAAAAAGGTCTTGATGCTCCTGCATCATAATTTGGGCCTTGGTTTTAGATCAGTGCAATATTAGGGGACTATTCCTACTTCCTAGAAGCCTCAATACCATCATCATTCCAAACCTTGTTCCAATTGTCACATGAGACCACCCAAGCATCAGCAGCAGGCAAACTCATCCAAGTAGTAACATAGTGCACAATTCAAATTATCTTCCAGCTCCTCTTCTATAGAGCATTCTATCCAAAGTTTCTTCCATTTGGCCTCGAATGTTAGGGAAGTGAATGGTAGCAGATCCCCACATGCTTGCATTATTATTTGTATTCAAAATGTTGGGTCCATTTCCCCCATATATGATTTCTACAATTAATGCTTGCTTTGTCTAGCTCAGGTGGTTGAGAGGAGATGTTATCCTCCCCTATAGGTTCAAATCCCTCTTGTGACATGTTCATTCTTCATGAGCAAACTTTGATTAGGGTTCTTCATCAACCAATTGTTGATTGGTGCTTGAAACGTATCAGTGATCTCACTCTCACCTATGCACTTGATGGTATGGTGATTGGTCACATGTGTGCGTGTGTGTGTCACGGTTCAGTAAGAAGAAAATCTATTTGATTGGTCCGATGGATTGCTTTCGCCACTTTCGAGTGGGAGAGCGGAGGAACCAAGGAGAAGAGAGCGTCAATGAAACGAGTTGTTAACAACGGCTATATGCATGGGATTACTATGTGCTTTTAACAAAGGCTATGCACATTGGACCAGGGCTATAAGCAATACCTTCACAACAAGAAAGATCTAAACCTACAAATGACTTACCCTACGG
>APFE031464361.1:15547-51733 GCA_000404065.3 Pinus taeda | reverse complement strand
TGAGGGACATTGGTCTGCTGCAAAAAGAGTTCTAAGGTACTTGAAGGGAACTCAAGACTTTGGAATCAAGTATACACAGGTGGACGACTTCAGCTTGATTGGAGACTCTGATTCAGACTTCCATGGAGACAAAGAAACTGGGGTATCAACTTCAGGATATGCTATGAGTCTTGGATCAGGGGCTATCTCCTGGAGATCACACAAACAGTCAGTTCCAGCAGATTCCACAACAGAAGCAGAATACATGGCAGCAACTGAAGCAACAAAAGAAATTGTGTGGCTTAGGAAAATTCTTGAAGATTTGCAGGTAAAACAAGTACAATCAACTCCACTCATGATTGACAACACCTCTGCAATAAAGTTGGCCAAGAACCCAAAGTTCCATGATCGAACAAAGCACATCAATACTAAATATCATCTGATCCGACATCATGTTGAGGCCAAAACAATCCATCTCCGTCATTGTTCCACAAATGAGCAAATTGCACACATCTTCACCAAAGCGCTTGGAAGAGAAAAGCTTGAATGATTCAGAATGATGCTTGGACTCACCAACGTCCCTTCAGATTAAGTGGGGGAATGTTGACACCTAATCCTTGTGATTGGGTGAATTTATGTAAATAGATAAATAGGAAATATGAACAGTGATTGGGAGACGAACTGAATAGTCTCTCCCTCATGTATATAATGAAGACCTACCTGATGGAATGCAACACACGAATCATTTTTTCCTTATGGAGTTACTGCCTGGCCTGACAATGGTTTATGCATTGGTAGCTTTTTGATGAAGAAGAACATTATAATAACATAAGTAAAAGAAGATCCTAATCTAAGAAGTAAAAAGCAAAGCAATTATTGAAAGAAGAGAAATCACCTAATTGCTATGCCCTATATCTCTCAACACAATTCTGGTGTCTAGGCACTCCAAACACGATTGTTGACAAAGCTCGGATAAAATTATGTTTGCAATGCTTGTCTCATGGGTTTCATGAGCAAAGAATTTTATTTTAGTTATGGCTCCCATTGTGAGCCCTTAGGATTGGTTGTAAAGTCAAATCGAGTCAATGTCATGTATGATGGACCCGTTTTGGGCATGTTACATATTTGTACGAGTCATTAAAAGAATAAAAAGGCCCTCTAAGGCCAAGCTAAAGCATCTCCTTCAAGTCGGCTTCAAGATAGAGTAATGGAATTACACCAAAGGACATGTCGACTCACCCACAGTTCAAATCGACTTATTTGATGGGCAAACCACTATAAATAGGACAATGAGGCCTTGGGCTGCCGTGACCAAGCTCGGATAAAATTATGTTTGCAATGCTTGTCTCATGGGTTTCATGAGCAAAGAATTTTATTTTAGTTATGGCTCCCATTGTGAGCCCTTAGGATTGGTCGTAAAGTCAAATTGAGACAATGTCATGTATGATGGACCTGTTTTGGGCATGTTATATATTTGTACGAGTCATTAAAAGAATAAAAAGGCCCTCTAAGGCCAAGCTAAAGCATCTCCTTCAAGTCGGCTTCAAGATAGAGTAATGGAATTACACCAAAGGACATGTCGGCTCACCCACAGTTCAAATCGACTTATTTGATGGGCAAACCACTATAAATAGGACAACTCGGCCTCATTTCAGAGACACAATTTCAGTCAAGAAGAAGTCTAAAATAGGAAGTGTGAGAATCACTAATAAAGGAGACTCATAGCCAGCGAGAAGAAGGAAGGAAGAGCGAAGTTGTTTGGGTTTGTTTTTAGGGCTGATATCACTCCACACGTGCGAGATTGCAATACTGTCTACTGCAGGAAAAGGGCCGAGGCATTTTAGTCATTCAGGTAATCGAATTGGAAGAAGGACAAGTCAAAAGAGATGCCAATTCAAGCTAGAAGAAGTCTCTATCCTAAGCGAAGGAGTCGATGGCACTATATAGAAAGTGACACTTTCAAAAGTGTTGCAGTTGGGGTTTATGAATTAGGGCCGAAAAGGTTGCAGGTCTGAAGCAGAGAAAAAAGAAGCCGAATTCTGGAGGGTAGTCGAGAAGGACGAAGAAGCAAAGGCTTGACTATTGTTGACTCAAGCAAGAAGGATCTCATCAAGGAATCTTTGTGTCTTGGTCTTGGAGTAGCAAATAGGTCAAGGGTCTTGGGATTGGTATTCGTTGATTGAAGTCTCTATAAGAAGAAGAATTCGTTTGGGTTTTCCTCTCAAGTGGGAGAGGTTTTGGCCCTGGCTGACTGCCTACATTCTGTCTCTTGTCTCTTTATGGTTTATGCATTGGTAGCTTTTTGATGATCCTCATCTAAGAAGTAAAAAGCAAAGCAATTATTGAAAGAAGAGAAATCACCTAATTGCTATGCCCTATATTTTTTAGCACAATTCGGTGTCCAGGCACTCCAAACACGATTGTTGATATCTCAAGGCATGCTTGATATCCTCTAGGGTAGCAAAAATGTTGTATTTCTCCTCCTTATTTTCTTTCAAAACTTTGCCCAAACGAGCCTTGAGTTGCCAATGCAAGGTATTAGAGTTGAGGTATTGTTTCTGTCTTCCCCTAGTGTGACTAGGGTCAGGAACCCATTGGGAAACCTCCTCAACAATGTCCGAATTAGAAAAATCCTAACTGTCCATAGCAGTTAAGGATTCAAGGTGGCAGATTTCAGAGTGGGTGGCCATATTATATGTAGAAGCAGCTTCCTTTGCCTCAACTTGGGCATAGATTTCGCCTGTTGAGAAACCAAGTGTAAAAGAGGCAAGCACTCAATTTCTCTTTCTTGGTAATTACTTGTGAAATGATTGTTCTTTTAGTCTTTACTTATTCTTCATCAAGCAATTACACTTTTGTTCAACCATTCAAAACTAGAGATCTTAATGCACAAGAAACAAGACACAATTTTACCCTGGGAAAACCGACAATAGGAAAAACCCAACAATCCTTTCCTTATAAAATCAGGTCAAAATGAGAGATATCCAAGCCAAGAACCAATGCTAAACTGCCACCAAGATACCAAGTCAAACCTTCGTCCAAGTCACCTCCAAAAGTCAAAGTCAAGACTGGTAAAATCTACTCTAATCTTGTCAAACTTAGAGAAAACTCGGTCTTGCAACTAGGAACGAAAACCAACCTGTAATCACCCCAGAAGAAAAGCTACCTAATCATAGAAATTTGTCCTTCACACGTGTGAGCTGTGAAAAGTCAGAAATTCAGGCAAAGATCTTAATTTCTTCTTGGTTTGACTTGCTTCTCTCTCTCCTTTGACTTGTCCTTTTCCCTCCTTTGCTAGGTGCAGAAGATACTTGTGTGTTGAATGAATGATCTCCAAATGGGTTGAATGTATCTCCAATATACAACTGTCCAGGAGGATCGAATAGGTGCCAAGAGGGCTAGGTCGACTTGTCCAAGGAGGGCCGACTTGGTCGACTTGTGGGCTTATGACTCATAATAAAAATTCAAATTCTCTTTCTTTTAAATGTCCAAATGGGACACGATACAAATAATTTTTCTTTTGACTCTTTTGACTTTAACATGAAGAACGTGCTTGAAAAATCATCATAAATACATCAATGATGACTATACATTATGCAGACTGAACATAGTTACAATTTCAACACTACTTTGAGGCCCACGACCTCCCCTACCTTGGCGACTGCGAATACGTTGTTGAGGCATGCTACTTTGGAGATGTTTGGAGTAGGTATAAGGGAGAGACGGAGGGCCAAATAAAAGGTAGGTAATGCAATAAATTAAGCTAGGAGTTGGATAGAAGTCTGAGCAGACAAAGACAAATAGGGGGAGATAGACCAGTGTTAATTTTAGGTATGTTCTATGCTTAGAGCAATTTATTTCAATTTTCAGCGTTAGCTCAATATATTTTCCAGATTAGCAATCACATCAGCATTAAAGTAAGTTGCGGATAGAACATAAACATAAATCGCAGAAGACAAGCCAAGACAAGAGGACACAAGATGCGGCGCTAGCCAGGGACAAACCCCAATGTGGGGAAACCCTTGATCAATTCTTCTTATATTCTTCAATAATTCAGCAAAGAGAGAGAGATAGTACAATTACACAAATCTGTAATTTTATGACAACTGCAACAAAACCCTAACCAGCAAAGTCAAAGCTGGTCAAACAGGTCAGAATTGACCTCAAGTCAACCTCAGTCAACTTGACCTCCAACAGCAAGTATAGGTAGCCCAAAACAGTCCAACATACCCAGTCAAACTGCAATCAATGTCTGGCCAAACCTGTGGCAGCTCTTTGACAGTCAACGCTGGTCAAAGAGTGGTCAAACATGGTCAAAAAGGCTGAACAGAAATGTGGCCTGCCTAGGAGAGGCTGCCCAACCTAATCCGCAGTCAAGAAAGCCTCCACACTGATCAACGCTGTCCAATCTGCCCACCTGCAGCTAGGTCAACCCAAGTCAACACTGCCCTAACCAGAATTCTGCGTCCTCCTTTCAGCCACACGTGTGAGAGAGAAATGCTCCTCTAATGCGTAGGAGAGAGAGAAGAATGTGTGATGAGATGAGTGGAATAATGCCACAAGGTCTCCTTTTATATGCCATATTGAGGATAAGCTAGGGGTGTAAAACACTGTTTTGCTTGCTAGACGACCATGACAAATTGTCAAGAATACAAGTAAATTCATATCTCCATGAATACATGTCGGAATTGGATGATCATTAGATCAATCCTACACCTCTCGGTGAGAGGAATCCAAGAAAAATATCAGATGCCATAAATAAGGTGACCCACATGGAGTTTGGCCCTAGTTGCCAATTTTAACACTTTGTTTATCCTTCCTTGAGAGAATGAGATAGATGTGTGTTGGAGGTATCAATGCTGCCTTTATATAGGCTTGTGTTCTCATCTCCTAGGACGACATGATAGGAGGCTTCTAGACTGTCCAAATAAATTATTTTGAGCGGCTTCTTTGCATCAATTCTGTGGGTACATTTTGGAGTATTTCATTAATGATCTTGAAGGACTTTTTGACTTACAACAATTACATTTATAAGTGTAACAATACATGATTGTCTTCATTTTACATAACTCAACCTAAGTCTCTCAATGGGAGCCACAACTAGACCAAGAAACTTCTTGAGCATGAAACCCATGTCTCAAGCAAAAATATAACAAAAAAAAAATCTCGATACAAAATTACATCATTACAAGAGTTGTCATTATGAAGACTGAACCTAGTTACACTATTTTCAACAATTAATTCATGACCATTGATCTCGAGATGGTGAGATTTAATGTAAGACATTGAGATCTAGGTTTAGGGATTTTGGTCAATAAAGAGAAATAAAAGGAGAAAGGGAGAGTGAAGAGGCACACTATTCTTCATAAGATTTGCAGAATAGGAGAAAGAGAGAAAGGGAGAGTTGAAGAAAGTTTTGGGAGGAGCAGCAGCAAGGAAAGGAGAGTTGGGCACACATATATAGGAGAGATTGGCACAGTTCCCAAGGCACTTTCGGCAAAAATTGAGCAATTCGTACAATGCATTTGATGTTGGTTGTACAGTGAAATTTGGGCACGTTTTCAGGGCAAAGGGCACAATAATTAAAGCAACAATTTTTTGTTCTACTGGCACAGTCCATACAGTAGTGGTACAGCAGTTGGTCGCAATTTCTAGGGGGTCGTACATTGTCAAAATGGGGTTGATTTGGCACAGAAATCAAGGGCAGTCTCAGTGAGATAACTTGGTTGTTCATCGCTGGAAATTTTTCCTGTGTATTTCTCTGTAAAATTTTTGTAAGCTCATTAAAATTTCTCTTGTGGATTAGTTTTCCCTTCAAGTTTTTTCCAGGGGCTTTGCCCAAAATAATGTGTCAAATGTGTGGTGTTTACTGTTCATTTTTATTGTTAACAATCAAATTTAGTAATGTGTATTTCTGCTCATAAAAATCAAATTGAATGTGTTTAGTTTAAAATGCATTATTTGTGAAGTTTTTATGGGAGACAGAAATCAAAGTATTGGCTAAGTGTTTGACAAAGGTCCTACAAGAGAAAACTAGATTGTAGGTGAAATTTCAACATAGGGCTTAGAGGAGGTAAATTTTACAGGTTACGGGGTGAACTTGTTGGAGCCCTAGTTCATAACAATGACAACTTATGTGAGTTGTGGCATAAGAGGGATGGGGCACCTTCATCACAAGGCATTGCCTATGCTGAAGGAGATAGTCACAAATCTTCCAAAGTTCACTATTGAGCAACATGGTGTATGCAAAGGGTGCATGCTTGGCAAGTATGCCAAAGTTGTTTTCAAAAGCAATGAGCATGGGTCTAATGAGATTCTAGACCTAGTGCATGCTAATGCTCGTGGAGCGATAATGACAGGAAGCATGCACTATGTTTTCTTCATTGATGTCTTCTCTCACAAACCTTGGTTCTACTTCCTAAAGAGCAAGGATGAGGTCTTTAGCAAGTTTCAAGAGTTCAAAGCTCTAGTTGAAAACTAGACAAGAAAGAAGATCAAAGTCTTGAGATAAGACAATGGGGATGAGTATACCTCCAAGAATTTTGATGGTTTCTACAAGGAAGCAGGAATCAAAGCTTGCTAATGTTTCTTTGGATAAAGGCATACAACACAACAGTCTACATCCAAAATCAGTGCCCTCACAAGATCTTAAGAGGACAAGACTCTAGAGGAGGCATACACTAGTGTGAAGCTTGAGGTGAGTCATTTCCGCATCTATGGCTATCCAATTCAATTCCATGTAGTGGCATAAAAGACGACTAACTTGGAATACTCCAGTAGGAACGAATTATCTGTGAGTTACAATGAGACTTTAAAGGCTTATAGGGTCTATAATCCATAACAGAGGAAGATAGTAGTGAGTAGGGATCTAAAGCTTGAGGAAGACTTTAAATCCATGAAGTCCCATGAACCTATTCTAGTGACAGAGGATGAGGAGAAGGAAGCTTTGAACGTTGAGCTAGGGTCACCAGTGATTTCTAGAGATATACAACAACCTTCAAGTGAAAAAGGGGTGACAAGACTACAAGAAAAGAGGACTAAGTTGGAACCCTCCAATAGGAACAGTTTATTTGTAGGCTACGGTGAGACTTTGAAGGCTTATAGTATCTATATCCAAAGCAAAGGGAAACATTAGCGAGTAGGGATGTAGACTTTGTTGATTTTTAAAATGCAATAGATACAAGCACTAATTTCTAAAAAACTAATAATTACTTATAATGATGTAGAAATTCTTTTAGCACTTCCAATTTATCATTAAGCAATTACACTTTAGAAATTCAACCATAAATGCATAAGGACAATAGAGATCATAATGCACAAAGACAACAAGATTTACCCTGGGAAAACCCAGCAACCTTTTCCTTAGAGAAATTCTTCAGTTCAACAAGAGATACACCTAATTCTGCTAGTCAACTATGATGGTCAAACTCTATCGTCAAACCTGTTGTTTTTCTACAGTACTAGAATCTAGGTTAGGGTCTTAGAATCACTAACATTGTTAATCCAAATACCACAACAAACTACTTTGCACAACGGAATATAAACAACAGTAAATCAACACGTGTACAAATATAAACAACTTTTTACAATTTTTAACTGCCCAACTTTGTTATAATAACAAATTGTAATACAACGATCTAAGGCTCCCGTACCAGGGATAATGGTCCTCATACATCCACTGATACAAGACTACAGCTGGGACTTGGTGTCCACAACTATGACAATCAAACTGCCCAAACAAGATAGATTAACCTTCTGGTTGATGTAGCCCACTCTCTCAACTCCTCTTGGTCATACCCTAAACACACATGCCCAATCCTTTCGCTCCCGATCTACAACAACACAACTCTACCTCTATCAATGAACCAACTCCTTTAGGTCACTGAACACAACTCCAATCTGCGCTCTAGCTAATCATTCATCCATCAATGACTCAACACTTCAAGTTGTTCACAACTCTGTTTATGAACAATTCTCAGTTGCCCATTGTTGCTCCTCAGCTCCTTTGAGACTTCTTGCCCACTAGCTACTCCTTAGTCCTTCAAGGACATAATCCTTAGGGACTTTCTTCCCACTACTGCCAT
Source organism: Pinus taeda (assembly GCA_000404065.3). Taxonomy (NCBI): domain Eukaryota; kingdom Viridiplantae; phylum Streptophyta; class Pinopsida; order Pinales; family Pinaceae; genus Pinus; species Pinus taeda. The sequence continues at coordinate 43,670 of APFE031464361.1, read as the reverse complement.
CCTGTGTTGCCCGATGAAGACACATTTAGTGCATGTAGGACTTCCCACTAATGTTGTAGATGTCCTTCTCCAACCAAGAATCTAGGGCTGATGTAATTTGCTCGCCTTGACTTCCTTCATTTTTCCTTCAAGGATCAATCCTAAGCTTACGCAAATCTTCACCCTTCTTATAGCTTCCAACATCCATCTTGTCAACTGATTTAGGGCTACTAAGATCATCCACTTGTTGCCCTCCTTATAGCCTTAGAATGACCTTCAAACTGTCCACAACTAGGACTTCATCCTCTAGCAAAACAACTTCAACAAGAAGAGACAACCATACCTTGATTTTTTCTCTTCCTATCATCGGCACTTGTGCAACTTCTAAGCTCTGGTTAGGGCACCACAACAGCCCTAAATTTGTTCCAAATTATTGCACCTCTCTTCCCCAACTGTCCTCCCTAACTCACTACCCTTTCTAGCACTTCTAGCATTCTTGTTTAGCCACTTGAGCCCTCCAAAAGACACCTACAGGTTTGTGATTCTGTAGCCAAGGTACAACAAGGATTTCGGACTGTTACCAAGAGAAACCATCCATTTGTGCTCCTCCAATCACCTGTGCTAGGACTCATGTGTATGCGGCATACAGAGAGACACTCTCTAGGCTTCTCGGCCCTCTCCAAGAGATACCTAAAGTCCTGCAATTACATAGACATTTGCGGCTACAAAACAGAAGAAGAACACAACCTGTTTATACATAAGTATTGCCTAAATCTTCACCTACAGCCTCGACCTTCACTCTAGCAGACTCAACCCTCCAAACAATCTTGAAAAAACACAAAACCTTGCCCTTTTCCTCCTTCGTTGGATGCCATCCTTCTGCAGCCAAATCAGAGATAAATTCTTGATGCGTTTGCACTTGGATGAGTGACAAATGAGGTCTCCCTTACCTCTTTTTATACCTTCTTTTAGGGTGACATCCAACCTATCAAGAGGGGCATTTTATACTAAGGCTGACTTGATCTTGAGACCAAATTCATCCACACAAAACATACAAGAATTAATACCTTCACTTTGACAAGGGATCTCATGGTTCTTGAAGGGTGCTCTTCCATCTCCATGTGCCAAGTCATCAATTATCCTCATGATTTTGGCCCCGCACCATTGGGTACAAAACCCCAAGTTGGGGTTCTTAGCCAACAAATGGCCTTATGATTCGTCCACAACCCTCTAGCCTAGGGTTTGGAGTACCGCCCAAGCTACAAATTTCAACACTCCCTCTTAGCAAGGGAGGTACTTCCAACACTAGGAAGTCTCCATCATCATCACCGGCGATGCTAGCCCATCTGGCGTCCATCATTGCAGCAAACTTTGTAGAATGAGCCACGATATCTTGGTAGTCCCTCTAGCTCATCTCATTTGAACCTGAAGATCTCAACACTTCCATAAGGTTGTTCCCTCTTAAGCCAAACTCTCTCTGAGTCTATACGATCTCCACTAGCTCAACCTACTACAGACCTCGTGTCCTACAAGGTCGGTCTGAGCTGCAGTCGAACACGGGCCATCATCACCGCAACCCAGTCCTGCAAGCACTCAACGTCTTGGATCAAACACAACTCGTGCACATCCCTCCAACCTCGGATATACAACATCACGATCCAATGAATAAACTAACTTGCCAACATCCAGTCCATCACATGAAGCAATCTCGATCATACCAATCTCATCCATGCCAAAGTAATCCTTGAGTTGTCCCAACGATCCATGGCAAGTCACAGGAAGTCCATGATCAGCAACCTACCTTACAACAAACCGTTGTTCACCAGGCTCACCACCAATCTACCAGAACTCCCAGCCAATCTCACTACCAAGCGAGTCAAGACCACATCTCCATGTCTTCATTTGAACCCTCTGCCCCATGATCTAAACAATCTCTACTCCCAATGAGTTGCTTCATTGTGCACACTTTGATTCATTGGCCCTTTAAAGTAGCTCTAATACCATGTTATTGTTCCACGGTATTGGAATCTAAGTTAGGGTCTTAGAATCTCTAACACTACCAATCTAAATACCACAACAAACTACTTTGCACAGATGAATATAAACAACAGTATATCAATGTGTGCACAAATATAGACAAATTTTTACAATTTTCAATTGTCGAACTTGTTTATATTAACAAACTATAATACAACGGTCTAGGGCTCTCGTACCAGGGATAATGGCCCTCATACATCCACTAATACAAGACTACAACTAGGACTTGGTGTCAACAACTATGACAACCAAACTACCCGAACAAGATACACTAATTGTCTAGCTGATGTAGCACACTCTCTCAACTCCTCCTGGTCATACCCTGAACACACCTGCCCGGTCCTTTAGCTCTCGATCTACAACAACACAACTCTGCCTCTATCAATGAACCAACTCCTTTAGGTCACTAAACACGGTTCCAATCTTCCCTTTAGTTGATCATTCGTCCATCAATGACTCAACACTTCGGGTCTTCTTTCGAGTTGTACACAACTCTGTTTGTGAACAACTCTCAACTGCCCACTGCTACTCCTCAACTCCTTTGGGACTTCTTGCACACTAGCTACTCCTTTGTCCTTCAAGGACACAACTCTTAGGGACTTTCTTCCCACTAGTGCCATCCTGTGTTGCCGATTGAAGACACACTTAGGGCATGGAGGACTGCCCACTTATGTTGTAGATGTCCTTCTCCAACCAACAATCTAGGGTTGATGTAATCTGCTCACCTTAACCTCCTTCCTTTGTCCTTCAAGGATTAGTCCTGAGCTTACGCAAATCTTCACCCTTCTTATAGCTGCCAATGTCCTTCTTGTCAACTGATCTAGGGCCACTAATATCATCCACTTGCTACCCTCCTTACAGCCTAAGGATGACCTTCAAATTGACCTCAACTAGGACTTCATCCATTAGCAAAACAACATGAACAAGAAGAGACAACCATACCTTGATTTCTACCCTTCTTGTCCTTGGCACCTGTGCAACTTTTGAGCTCTGGTTAGGGCACCACAACAGCCTTAAATCTGCTCCAAAATATAGTGGCTCTCTTTCCCAACTATCCTCCCTAACTCGCTGCCCTTTCTAGCACTTCTAGCATTCCTATTTATGTTAGTTTTTGGTAACATCGGAAGTGCTTTAGCCTTGAAAATCGGTGGAGAGGCTAAGGCACATGATTACTAAAGAACCCAGAAACTGTTTGGTGAAATTCCACCCGGATTGTATTTTATTAAAATAATTAATATTTTTAATGGGGTTCCTAAGTCTAAACTTAGGGAAATTAAAATATTAATGGGTATTAACCAAAATATGGGTGAGAATGATCTAGAAGGCGGATCAAGTCATGTTTTAATCTTAGCCGTTGATTAGAGACTTAATCTCGGTCATTGAAGTCTCAACAGGAAAAGTATAAGGAGGCTTGGGGTTCATTTAGAAACACACAGAGATTGAGGAAATCGATTTTCTGAGGTGAGACGTTCTCAGGAGGAAAATCGATTAGGGAGATCTTACAACAAAGGGGTAGTGAGATTTTGAGAGAAGGACTTTCCGGAGAATACAACGCAGAGAAAGAACAGAAGACATCCAGAGGAGGGTTAACGCTGGCCTACGCAATGCTAGCGCAGAGGCGGCGCAGTCAATGAGGGGAAGTCGAGTTTCTACAGAGGGAATTCGAAGTTCAGGGATCAAAAGCCAAGCTGTGAGACTGGAGGCAAGAAAGTCGAATTCTCAACCAGCAGAAGATCCAGAGCAGAGAGGTAGCGTAATACCTAGGAGAGGTAGCTGCCAAGGATGACGCAGTTTGATGCAGAGCCTCCCAGTCACTGGAGGATCAGTCACTGATTCTCCAGTGACAGGGTGAGATTATTTCACCAATCTTTTGTCCAATATTTTCTTTGTAACGGATTGCTAGTTGAAGCATCCTAGATTTGTATTCAAAATTTTCTCTTGCGTAATAATAAACCCTCAGAGTTGTTGCATCGGTTTTCCCGCTTTGGGTTTTTCCAGGAACTATTTTGTCCAAAAATAATTGTGTCCTATGTATCTTGTTCTTTACTCAGTTTCCTTGTTTCATGCAAATCAAATTTAAGTAGTGTAGGTTGTAGAAGTAATTTGCTTAAGTATTTAGAAGAATAACTTGATGAATGTAATTAAAATCAAGTAGGTGAAGTAGATTCAGATTTGTTGCAGTAAGGGTTCCTTAAGGATTAGGAATTTTCACAGTTTAGCCTCTTGAGCCCTCTAAAAGACACCTACAGGTTTGTCGTTCTGTAACCAAGGTACAACAAGGGTTTCGGCCCTGTTACCAAGAGAAACCAACCCTTTGTGCTCCTCCAATCCCCTGTGCTAGGACTCCTATGTATGCGGCCTAGAGAGAGACACTCTCTAGGCTTCTCGGCCCTCTCCAAGAGACACCTAAACTCCTGCAAATACACAAACATTTGTGGCTACAAAAAAGAGGAAGAACACACCTTGTTTATGCACAAGTATTGCCTAGATTTTCACCTACAGCCTCAGCCTTCACTCTAGCAAACTCGGCCCTCCAAATAGTCTTGGAAAAACACAAAACCTTGCCCTTTTCCTCCTTCATTGGATCCCTTCCTTTTCAAACCAAATCAGAGATCAATACTTGATGGTTTGCACTTGGATGAGTGACAAATGAGGTCTTTCGTACCTCTTTTTATACCTTCTCTTCGGGTGACGTCCAACCTATCGAGAGGGGCACTTTATACTAAGGCCGATTTGATCTTGAGACAAATTCATCCACACAAAACATACAAAAATTAATATCTTCACTTTCACAAGGGATCTCATGGTGCTTGAAGTTGCCCCTTGCTCCTTTAAGGGTGCTCTTCCATCTCCATGTGCCAAATCATCAATTCTCCTCATGGTTTTGGCACCACACCTTTGGGTACAAAGCCCCAAGCTTAGGTTCTTAGCCCACAAGTGACCTTATGAAGCTAATTCCTCTACAACCCTCTATCCTAAGGTTTGGAGTACCTCCCAAGCTACAAATCTCAACAAAACCTGGTCAAAGAGCCTTTTTTTCAAGTCAATCTTCTTCCCAACAAACAAACTTGGCCCTCTCTGATCTACCTAGGTCGAAATTTGGCCTCCCAAAAACTCGTCCCTTATACCCAAAATATGTTGCCCAAAATTTCAGCCCTGCTGCCCAGAAGTTCAACCTACTAACCAAAATATGCTCCAAAAGGCACACGTACGAAGTCAAAGAGAGAGAGATGCTTGAGATGATCTTGTCATTTTTCAAGCTTCTTCGTCCTTCCTCTTCTTTGCTTGGATGCCCAGAATATATCTTGTCTTATGTGAGATCGAATGGTGTCTTGTGGAGGAGGTCGAGTGCCTTATATATAGTGTTATGCATGTCCAGATGGGTCTCTTCACTAAGGCCGACTTGACAAGTTTGGAGCCAAAAATTCAAAATCCTCTTTTGATACCGACATGAAGAACATGTCTTATGTTAGATCTAAGACTTTTGTGATCCATAATGTAAATATAAGTCTTTCGAATTAATCACATTGTTAGGATTTGATCGACGTTTCAAACCAACTAATGTGGTTCATCCTCAGGACAAGGTCTAATCAATGAGGATGAACCACATTAGTTGGTTCGAAACGTCGACCAAATCCTAACGATGTGATTAATCCGAAAGACTTATATCAACATGTCTTATATTAATTATTTCAAGGGCTAATCAATGAAAATGGTATGAAGAACATGTCTTACATTTTCATTATATATTTCAAGGGCTAAAATATAAATTATGAGGACCGACCATAGCTACAAAATTCAACAAATTTTACATCCAAAATGTCCCATAATCCTATTCCAGTCATAGAAAATGAGGAGAAAGTTGCCCCAAAGGTTGAGCTAGGATCACCAGCAATTTGAGGATTGTATTCCCCCTTTGTCTCTTGGATTCTTGGTTGTATCAGCACCTCATCTTTGGCTTTGTTGATCAATGGAGCTGCCCCCTGCCCTTTTTAAACCGAAAGGACTCAAACAAGGATGTACCTTATCCCCTCTCCTCTTCCTCCTTGTGGTTGAAGGTCCTAGCAAACTCCTCCCAGATGCAAAATAAGGGAACCTTTTCAAGGGTATCTTTATCAATCAGTGTTGTTCCATCTCTCACCTATTATTTGTGGATGACATCCTAATCTTTTCAGAAGGACTTCTAGACCACGTACTCTACTTAAAGGACATTCTAGAAACTTTTACTATTGCCTCTAAAATGGTCATAAATTACAATAAATCCTCGTTGTATGAAAAAGGTCTATCAAAGGCTTAAGTTTCAAGCTTGGAGAACATCCTTTCTACTCATTCTCACCAGGTGGAAGGTGAGCTAAAATATTTGGATTTCTTACTTAAACCAAATAATTACTCAAAATCCAAATGGTTCTAGCTCTTGGCAAAGATTGAAAAGTGAGTAAGGGGTTGGTACAACATATGGCTCCCCCATGCAGGGAGACTTGTATTGTGCAAATTAGTTATTGAGGCCATTCCAATCTATTGGGCTTCCCTTTCATGGATTCCTAAGGGTATTCTCCACAAAATCAAATAGTTGTCCCTGATATTTTTGTGGGCGGGAAAGAGTGAGAAATGTCCCTTTGCTCTCATGGCATGGAATTCGATAGCCACCCAAAAAGTATTAGGAGGATATGGACTAAAAAATCTGCACTATCTCTCTGGTGGACTTGCAACGAAAAGTATATGGCATCTCATCCATGGAACTAGACTCTGGTCATAAGTAATGTATCAAAAATATATATATCCTTCATCCATCTTGGAATGGATCAGATCGTCAAACAAATCCTCCAAAAATTGTTTTTCCATTTGGAAAGCAATTATTCAAGCTTTTCCTGTTATTGAAAGGTTCTCATATGGAAAGTGGGAAGAGGCACAAACATCCTCATTGGCAAGGATGCGTGAATTGGGAGCCTTCAAAAGCATATCCCATTGGACCCACTAGTGCAATTTTTAAATGAAGACGGTATTCTCGCTTTAAACCAAATCTTTGTGGGGGCTTAAGACTCTGGCCTGTAGCATTGGATATCATCTGAGGATTTAAAATTGCGTGCAGATCATGATTTGGAGTGGCAAGAATACATCTCAACACTGAAATAATCACAGGTAACCATCACAAATAATGAGGACACTCTTATCTGAGATCATAGTCCCCATGGATCATACTCCCCAAAGTGCGGATATCTCACACAGGCACATTGAGACGGCCCTACGGAACCACCTTGTCTTGGAAAAGTGGATTAGGGTAGTATTTAATTCATCTTTTCCATTCATGACAGTTACTTGGGATATTATGTTCTTCTTGTTCTTTATTATGCTTATATTTTATCATCAAATAAATGCCAAAACAGTGAAGATCGCAACCATACAAAAATGAACACAAGATATAGGCTCCAAGCCAAGGCAAAACCCCCCCAAGGGGAAAATCCAAAATAACTTCTCTTCTTATAAAATCGAGTTCAAAGGAGACTTCCAAGACCAAACCCTAGACCAGGGCTTTTACCAGGGCCAAGTCAACCAACCTGCCTTTCCACACAAGATCTTCAAAGATTGTGAAGCAGAATCTCTCCAAAAAGAGGCTCTTCTAGCCTTTCGATCTCACAAACAAAGTTTGTTATATCCTACTGCAATTTGGACCTGAGGAAACCCTAGAAGAACCTAGGGACTTCATAAGTGGGAGCAAAGATGAATGAATTTCAGATCTTCAACACCTTCTAGGGCAGACTTGCTTCTTAGCTAGGCTTTTCTAACATCTTTGTGTCCTTCTCTAGCTGCAAACCTTATCCAAATGAAGTGTACTTTTATGTGTCTCAATGGACGTCAAAGTCCTTCCTTATATAGCCTTCCAAGTGGCTCTTTAAGCCCACACTAGGTTGACTTTAATTGGTTGGCCAACTTGTTCTTAGGAACCCTCTAGACACTTCCAAATACAAAATAAATTTTATTTTTCTTGATACAAGTCCCCACAAGGGTCCTTTACAAAGTGACAATGACTCTTGACTCATGACAAGCCCTAGGAGCATTCAATGGATGCTTGACCTAATGAAAAAATGACTTGAGCATGAAACCCATGCTTTACATAAATTATTTTTTCTTTTGATCTTTACATCATTACATGAGTCAAATGACAATTATGAATACCGAAACTAGTTACATTCTTCAACACTCCCTCTTAACTAGGGAGGTATTCGTAATTGTCCAACTAGTACAAGGACAGTACTCCCTTTGAAAAGTTCAAGAGTCGAATTGATAAGCCAATTGTAAGCATCAACATTATGATCAACCAACATTGTCATTGAGGCCTAACTAGACAAACCCTACTTCATTCAAGAGCATTATGTTGGGAGGCTTTACGTGTGATACCACACTACTTCTACAAGCCACATACCCCATCCAGATGTCCACAAGGTATGTCCTTTTAGGACTATTCTTATCTTGGATTTCCAATCTTGAATCCTCAAAGAATATCGGTCCTCTTCGACCACTCTTATCTTAGACACCTGTCCTATCCTCAAAGAGTGTCGGCCCCTTTCCTTTCCTCGATGTTGCATCCTCAAGGAAACCACAAATGCTTATCCAATCCTCCACCATTCTTTCTTCAAGGCCTTCACTTAGACTTACAGTTGTTAGTCCTGGTCAAGTGCATGACACATGAAGACAAGAATGCATATGTGATGTCTAACATCACTCCCTCTCAACCAAAGAGGATATCCCTATTCTCTTTTTGACTTGAGAATATAGATTCATGCTCTTGTTCAAGGAGACTCTTTTACTCCCTCTCAAATCTAGACGAGATTCTAGACTTCCTTTTAATTTGGGAAGTCACCACCACAAGCCTTACAGCTTATCTTCACATTTGCATGGCTCTCTCTTTCCTTGACATCTCATTGTATCAAGCTTGCTTCTTTTCATGGTATCATGGAGCCATCTTCTTCTTTTGATCTTATGACAGGTTTCATGTCATTAATCCTGCACATCACTTTCAACATGACATTTTCAATGAAGGCATTATATTGAGCCCTCCCAAGTTTCCAGCTGATCATAGCTTCCTCAAGAAAGTGATCTCCTTTGACCTTCAGGTTATCTTCTCACAATGCTACCTTTCAATCCCAAGATGAGCACATCTTGACTTCACTGTTGTTGGGTACCATATATTGAGCTTCCCTCAACATTCTTCATACATTCCATTCATATAGTTGAACTTGCCTCAACTGTCATCCTGCAACATCCTTCCAGGTAGCAAAACAATATGTTAACCAGATAACCAACAATAAATATTAACATCAAACTTACCTCATTGTGACAACTTTCTCATCATCAACATCTTCAAGGTCCATCTTCGTACGATTCTCCCTGATTGAACTTGATTACCAAGTTACCATTCTCTTTCGGAGATTATACTAGATGTTGATCACTAATATATGCACATATTCTAGCGAGAAAGTCTTAATATTTTATCCATCTGAGTAAGTCAAATTCATCTTCTTAGGCATCATATGTCTACGAAAGATTCACTATGCATGATCTACTTTTCTTATAGGATTATATGAATCCTACCCAAAAGTTAATTCAAACATGCATTCTTAATCTTTCACACAATCATCTAGCTATATGTACAATGAGCCTACAACTTGACCAATTACAATCCTTCATCCCTTTAAGAGTATTATTTACAAACAAACAATATGGAATATATACTAATCCTTGTCATAATTCCTTTTTTGAAGAACCTCCTAAAGTGATGGTTCTTACAGGATCTTGAGAATCCACCTTGGCAAAATGACTACCTCTAACATAATGTTCGACAATTTATGGATGAACATTATGTAAAATGGTCCTCAATTTCTCATTCTTGAAATCTGAGATGATTATTGTGACGCAATTCAATCAAGTAGACTCTCAATATGCTACTATCACATGCCTTTATCTATGATGCCATGTTAAAACAAGATTCCATAATGATACATGCTTACTCCTTTGATGAACTTGATAGTATCAATTTCTTCAGGGTCCTTACAATTCCCTCCTTCCATCAGGCTTATCATTACCAAGCATAAAGATTGCTTTGCTTATCCATCCTTCATATGTACTGCAACATACCACGACAAGTACAACCAAGCAAAATATAGACAAGTACAAGAGCATGATGACGCTCTAGGGTTTCCATGGTATTCATAGAGGGTATTCTCCTAGGATTCTTAGACACAAACATTAAATTCCTTGATATTTCCCTTGGAAACATCAGCCCTAGGGTTTCAAAGTCATATCCTAGATTTCATTCAATTCCTCCCTTGCTAATATTTTACCATATACCCTAGATTACCTACAAACCCTAGAAGTCAAGGGCTACAGTTTCTATGAGGAAGCAAACAAATTAAGGTTCAGGTTTTCACATAGACTAGGGTTTCTTAATCATGTTCGATCTAGAGTTCATAATCCCTAGAAACCAATAACCTTCAACAAAGTGAAGCCTATCAACCCTCGATTCTTGTTATTTAAAACATGTAGCAAAACCCTAATGCATACTTTATGTAGACATTTAAGCAAAGCCTTATAAATGATCATACAATACCTTCCTGCAGCCTTACCTCATCCTTTCTTGCAAAGAGACTGCTACCCATGGATATCATCTTGATCTCATAGTTGAAGTTATACTTCCTTTAAAACTACCTTCAAGACAAGCTTTCAAAGATGTCAGGACAAGACATTGTAGATGACTAACTGCTGCTCCTCTTGATCTTGGGTTAGGGTATGTTGTAGATGCTAGATCCTCAAACTAGACTCCTACTACAGTTCGTTGCTCCACGCAAATCTTGAACTTCTTCTTTTTGTATGCCTTCAACATTAGGTCTGATACCTATTTCTAGTATATAAATCTTGATACTACTTAAGCCTTTCTTAAAACTTCAGCCCTCCAACTAGGGATTCTAACAATCACTGCATAGACCTTGAGAAAATGCCTCTCCAACCAGCAGTTTAGATCCCACTACAAGGTGTCTTCTCTTGTTCTCTAGAATGGTTGTTATTTGTCCACAACACTTGCATTTTCAAGTTTCTTTCTTCCTTGTACATATGCACAGCACCCTCAGTCGAGAATACAGAGCCAGATTCTTTGAAATTCAGCGTAATCCTTAGGCCTATTCTATCAAAACTTCTCGGTATTTCTGAAGCTTCTATGGTGACTTTTGTCCTATGGTTAAGGCTTTGATAAACATTGAATATACCTTATAAACAAACCTAAAAATTGTTGATTTTTGGTAGCATCGGATGTGCTCTAAGCCTCAAAATTTGAGGGAGGCTAGGACACATGTATTGCAGAATACCCATAAATCATTTTGGTAAATTCCACCTGGAGACAGTTTTATTAAAATAATTAATTATTTTTAATGGATGCCTAAGTCTAAACTTAGGAAATTAAAATAATTAAAGGGTATTAATAAAACTGGGTGTGAATCTTCTAGAAAAAGACGAAGATCGAGTCAATATGATCTGAGCCACTGATTAAAATTTAATCTGGGTCGTTGACTATTCAACGAGAAGATTACAAGGACTTCGATGGGCATTTAGAAAACACACCAGTCAGATACCTAGCTGCCCAAGTAGATCGATTTTCTCACTAGTTGAAGTTCGGCAAGAGGAAATCGAATCAGAGAGTGAGATGCAGGTGAGAGAGAGAGGATATTAGCAATATTCGAGAGTACAGGAAACGGCAAGAAGAGGCAATGAGGAAAAGGGACGCAAATCACCCACACAGAGGCAATGACGCAGGGACAGCACAATCACTGCACAAAGGGTGACATAGTGTGGCTAGCGTGAGGGCATAAGGTCCTCTCAAGTGTCAAAAATTCATTGTGGAGTGGAGAAATTTGTTTGTAAAATTTTTCTCAATGATTCTTCTTCTATTCTGCTATCCGTAGATTGTACATGAGATTTTGCTGAAGAATAATATAAGAAACCCTCATCTGCTGCACCAGTTTTCCCACATTGGGTTTTTCCAGGGACAATTGTCCAAAAATAATTGTGTTAATGTGTTATTGTTGTGCTGGTATTTTCTTTACATTTATTTTCCGCAATAATTAATTTGTGAAGACTGTAGTGTATGTATTTCGATAATTGTCGTAGACTGCAGATAATTTGTTTTAATAAATTAACAAATTGAAGAAATATTATCAGTTGCTGCAGTAGGATTTGGAATTTCCAGATTTTCACATGGTATCAGAGGATCGTCAAGGGGCAAGGAGAGATCTAGTCTAGAAGAAAAGGGAGTAGTGTAGCACTGCGTAAGCAGCTGCTCAAAGTCCCCAAAAGGCTGCGTAGTCCTTGGGCCAGGCAGGTAAGATTTCAAGGGAGAGTTAATTCTCTGAGTGAGTTGGCAGAGAATCAATCTCCAGATCGAAGGGTTATCAAAGGCAAAGGGAGCAACTATGGTTCTTTTGCAAAGCAGATCTCCAGCTAAAACGCAGTGTCTTGCAGTAGTAAGTACAGCATTGAGAAGGAAAATAGCATGGAACAACATGGATAGTCAAGATGTATTATCTTCCAGATTGAAAGAAGAATTCGCATGTTTGTCAAGTTCAGCATCAACAGGTGTTTGGTATATTGGTAGAGGAACTTCAGCTCACATGACTGGAGTACAAGAGTACTTCTCTAGCTATCAAGAAGAGAAGATGGACTTCCAAATCACTATGGGAAACAGAACGAAGTGTACTCCAATAGTGAGAGGCACCATAGTGTTTCAGATGAAAGCAGGAACTAGTGTAAGAGCCACTAATGTGTTGCATGTGCCTGGGTTAGGAATGAGTATGATTTTAGTATCCCAATTACAGGACAAGGGGTACAATGTATACTTCATTGGAAGGAAGGTGTATGTCAAACATCCCAACTGGAAAAAGAGGAGACATATTGCAGCTCGAAACAACGGATTATATACATTGCAACTATAATCTCCAACAGCATTGATAGGCAGTAATCATAATTGTGAAAAGGAATTGAATGAACTATGGCACAGGCGAATGGTACACTTACACCATGGAGCACTGAGGATGCTCAATGAGTCTTTTACAGGAGTTCCAGTCCTCAGTACTAAGCATGATGATGTATGCAGAGGATGCGTACTAGGGAAATACGCTAAGGCAGCTTTTCCCAGAAGTGACAACAGAGCAAGAGGCGTGTTGGGATTGATACACTCAGATATTTGTAGCCTGGTGTCCACGAAAGCTCTTAGCGGTGGCGAGTACTTTGTCACCTCTATTGATGATCACTCTAGAAAAACCTAGATCTATTTCTTAAAGACCAAGGATGAGGTCTTTGATCGATTTAGAGAGTTTAAGGCTCTCGTAGAAAACATGACAAGGAAAAAGATAAAGGTATTGTGTTCAGATAATGGTGGAGAATATACAGATAAAAACTTCACATATTTTTGCACAAAGGAGGGCATCAAAACAGAGTGGACAACTCCATACAATCCACAACAGAATGGAGTAGCGGAGCAGAAGAACAGAACAATTTTCGGGGCAGCAAAGGCTATGTTATATGACCAAGAATTGCCTAGATTCTTATGGGTAGAGGCATGCAACACAACAATATATATCCAGAATAGAACTCCTCACAAAGCATTGGGGAAGAAAACGCCTAAAGGAGTCTTCACAAGGAAAAAGTTGGAGGTGAGTAATCTTAGGATATTCGGGAGTGTGGCATATTGTCACATTCCATATGAGAAGCGTAGTAAGCTAGATCAGACTGCATTAAAGGGGTACCTCGTAGGGTATAGCGAGACCTCAAAAGCATACAGAATCTACATTCCAAGCAGCAGGAAAATTGTAGTAAGACAAGATGCAAAGTTCGTGGAAGATAGGGCTTTCAAAAAATCTCGAGAGATGCTAGCAGAAGATCAATCAGCAGATGTTCCATTAGTCCAACAGCAACAGGGGCAACAGGAAGGACAAGCAAGAGGACAGATATTAAGATCGAGTACCGTAACTAGCGCCAATATTTCCTCAGGAGTAGGGGATCTTAGCAGATGGAATAGCACGAACAGGAAGAGCATTTGATTGAGCCTCCCACCGCCAGTAGGAAGAGGATTTGATTGAGCCTCCCACCACCAGTGGTAGAAACAGCAAGGAAGTGTGGTAGACGCTAAGGAGTTTGTCAGAGCTCCCAGAACTGACAAGAGGTAGCATAGACAACCTGACAGGTACCAAGCCTTGGTAGCACAAGTTGAAGAACCCTCCATTTTTTAGGACATCGTACAACACCAAGTTTAGGTGGATGCCATGGTAGAAGAGTATAGTTCTACTTCTATCATGATGAATGATGTCTGGGAAGTGGTACCTAGACCAGAGGATAAATCATTTGTAAGATCAAGGTGGATCTAAAAGATCAAGTACGCTACAGATGGCAATATAGAGAAGTATAAGGCTAGGTTTGTGGCAAAGGGGTATGCACAAAAGGAAGGAATAGACTATGAGGAGACCTTCGCCCCAATAGCTAGATATACCTCAATCAGATCCATTATAACCCTAACAGATCAAATGGGATGGGAGATTCACCAGATGGATGTCAAGACAACATTCTTGAACAAGGTGATAGAAGAAGAGGTGTATATAGAACAGCCTAAAGGCTTTGAGACTCATGAAAAGAGAAGTCGTGTATGCAGGTTAAAGAAAAGCCCTGTATGGGCTCAAGCAAGCACCCAGAGCATTGTATGGTCGGATCGATAATTGCTTGCAGTAATTGGGATTCATCAAGAGTGATGTTGATCGCAATCTCTACTGTCTAATGATGGAGAATGATCCACTTATTCTAGTATTATATGTAGATGATTTATTTTTAACAGGGTCATCTAGGCTCATAAAGGACTGCAAGAAGAATCTTGAAGCAGAATTCGACATGAAGGATATGGGGTTGATGCATTATTTTCTAGGGTTGGAAGTTTGGCAAAAGAATGGGGAAGTCTTCCTTAGCCAAGGAAGATATGCTACAGAGGTTCTGAAGATATTCAGAATGCAGGATTGTCGGCCCATGGCTACGCCTGTGATCACCAACTGGAAGAAAATAGATGCATCAGGGGACAAGGAAGTGGACCCCACCTTGTACAAAAAGCTCAATGGGTCGCTCATGTATCTGGTCAACACTAGGCTAGACATTTGTTTCGTTGTCAACACCCTTAGTCAATTCATGGAGGAATCAAAAAGGGTACATTGGGCAGCAGCTAGGCACATTCTTAGATATGTGAGTGGAATAGTTGGATATGGATTGAGATACACCCGAGGAAATGATATCAGATTGAGTGGATTCACAGATTTATATTGGGTAGGTAGTTCAGTAGACCGGAAAAGTACCTTCAAGTATTGCTTCAGCATTGGATCAGGAATGATCTCTTGGTGCGAAGCTATATGGCTTAGAAAACTACTTGTGAGTTTGTTCAAGAGAGGATGAAAGCGACTAGTGTTTACTACGATAATCAGAGTTGTATCAAACTCTCTGAGAATCCAGTATTTCATGATCGGTCGAAACACATTCATATCATATGTCACTTTATCAGAGACTGTGCTTAGCGTGAGGCAGTACAGATGCAGTATGTCCCCACATGAGATCAAGTAACAGACATACTCACTAAGGTTCTAGGAAGAGCTAAGTTCATCCAGTTCAGGGAGCAGATAGGCATGGTAGAGAACCTATTTCAATAGCAGAAACAAATGGTTTCTCAGTTGCAGCAACAGCAAATGAGAGGGAGTTACAGTGCAAATGTAGTAGTTGACAGCAATATGGAGGGGCAGCAACATCACGGATGCAACATTTGTGCAGTAGTTGGTGGGCAGGGATATCAAACATCAGCAATGCAGAGGGAGATGTTACAGAGTCAAGATGATGCTTCAACAGGTTACATTACTAGAGCACATTCCTCGCTAAGAGGGAGTGTTGATTTCTGGTAGCATCAGATGTGCGCTAAGCCTCAAAATTTGCAAAGAGGCTAGAAGATCTTCAACACCTTCTAGGGTAGACTTGTCCTAGCCTCTTTGCATCCTTCTCTAGCCGCAGACCTTATCCAAATGAAGTGTACTTATATGTGTCTCAATAGAGGTTGAAGTCCTTCCTTATATAGCCTTCCAAGTGGCCCTTTAAGCCCACTCTAGGTTGACATTAGTTGGTCGTCCAACTTGCTCTTGGAAACCCTCTAGATACTTCCAAATAAAAAATAAACTTTCTTTTTCTTGGCAAAAGTGCCCGCAAGGGTGTTTTACAAAGTGACAATGACTCTTGACTCATGACAAACCCTAGGAGCATCCAATGGATGCTTGACCTAATGACACACTGACTTGAGCATGAAACCCATGCTTTACATAAATAATTTTTCTTTTGATCTTTACATCATTACATGAGTCAAATGACAATTATGAAGACCGAAACTAGTTACATTCTTCAGCACCTTGGTGGGGGTAAAATTTTGGAAGCTCATTTTCCCTCCAAAAGCCAAATTTTTTGTGGTTTCTTATTAGAAACAAAGCTCCAACTTAGGATATCCTCCAGACAAGATCCTTCTCAAGACCAGGCAAATGTCCCCTATGTCTTTCGGCGTCTAAAACAATCTCCCATATGTATATAACTTGCCCTTTCACTCAGATGGTATGAAAAGAAATAAAGATTTCGGAAGGTCCCTCATATATCTGGCAAAGATCGACTATTGAAGATTGTCTTAAAAACTAGCTATCCACTAGATGAAATGTCCTTCACAAGGCTCTCCCACTAATGATGGCATGGTGCATATGGCTTGAAAGGAACCAAGCAATTTTTTGAAAACCAGGGTCCCTCCATCCTCAAAATAGTTTAACACAGCCTGGGGCTCTACAAAACTCTATGAACTCTGATCCTTCTATTCCTTCTTCAAATATAGAGATTAAACAAGATTTTCCCTTGGCTTTCTTTGATGGTGCCACTCAAATTTATTCCCAAAGGTCCCTCATATATCTGGCAAAGATCGACTATTGAAGATTGTCTTAAAAACTAGCTATCCACTAGATGAAATGTCCTTCACAATGCTCTCCCACTAATGATGGCATGGGGCATATGGCTTCAAAGGAACCAAACAATTTTTTGAAAACCAACCAAGGCCCTCCATCCTCAAAATAATTTAACACAGCCTAGGGCTCTACAAAACTCTATGAACTCTGATCCTTCTATTCCTTCTTCGAATATAGAGATTAAACAAGATTTTCACTTGGCTTTCTTTGATGGTACCACTCAAATTTATTCCCTCCTCGAGTGGGGCAGGAGGCGTCATCTACCTAAATAATTTACACTCTTTCTCTTTCTCTGCAAACATTGGACCAGGACACAAATAATATGTTGAGCTCTTTGATCTCTATGTCACCATTCAACATGCCATCCATCAAGGATATATTCTCTCCACCTATATGGGGATTCATGGGTGGTCATAAATTGGATGATTGGACTGACTATGTTGCAGGACCCGTCACCCCCCCTGCATTCACGAGGCGAATTCACATCCCAGACGGATCCATTGGCGATCCTTGAGTGGAACCGCGGTCCGCCCTTTTTTCACGATTCCTGGGCTTTTGGAACCATGACAGTTCTAAACCGTGGTTCCAACACAGTTCCGCGAGGCTTTTTTTTGGGGGGGGCGGGGGGGGGTGTTTGAATTGTTATGTGAGGAATTATGCTTCCCGAACACTACCAAGGTGTGCCCTTGGAAAGTAAAAGGATGAAAATGAAAATGACTGGAGATGTTTGAGAGTGGTTCCAACCTCATCAGAGTTCATATGGAGAAAATAGAATTTCATATCCCATTCAAAATTCAGTTTTCAGCGTTTCAGGATCAATGGGATTGTGGCATTTCATCAAATTATATCATGTATGAGGGTACGTGATTGGCATTTAATCAAGATCACCAAGCCTTATATGTACTCCTTTGTCATGGCCTTAGCAAAAATGTACCCTTCACTCGAGTCAAAATCATTAATCAGGCATGTTAAGCTTTCTCTACCATATTATAAGGCTTGGATTAGGCTGTCTGATCAAAATTAGGCAATGTTAACTAATATCCCTAGAGAATCCAAGTAGAGGCAAAGGCTAGACAAGAGAAGAGGAATCTAGATTCTAGATGTTTGATGCATCTAGTGTAGAGAAATCAATGTTTATAGGAATTAGGGTTTGATTCCTCTTTCTTGATAATTACTTGTGAATTATGTTGGCTTCTTTTACTTCTTAATTAGTTTATCTTTCATCAAGCAATTACCACATTGTATGTATATGAAGATCACAAGAACAAGAGACACAAGATGTAGGCGCTCCGTCAGGGCAAAACCCTTACAAAGGGAAAATCCAATCAAAAACTCCTCCTTCAGTAGATTCAAATCAAGATGAGACACTTCCCGACTTGGTAGACCTAGACAAAGACCTCCTCTAACCACCAAGTCAACTCCTCCCTTCAATAGATGGTCCCTGACAAAATTTCCAAGTGACAGCTCCCCAACAGCAGCTTCAGTCCAGAATTTTGGCCCCCCCGTAGCAAAACTTCGACCCCCAGCAACAGAATTTCAAACCTTTAGTAAACAAAATTTCGGCCCCAGAAACTACGCACATGTGAGAGATAGATAGCCCAGAAACTCGAATTAAGTCTTCCCAGCGAATCTCATCCTTCTCCAGCTACTTCGCTCTCTTTTTCTACTCTTCCTTGAAGATCGAACTTGTTGAGTGAACGCTCCAAATAGGTTGAATTGCCTCTCTTTATATAGCCTTTATGCTGGGTCCAATTGCCCTAATGTACGCTGACTTCATGGGGACAAAGATGACTTGTTGTGGAGGTGACAAATAACCTTTTTGACTCAAAAATAATTATTTTTACATGATACAAAAGCCCAAGAAGGGTCTAATAATGATAATGACTCTAATGACTCAAGACAAAACCTAGAAGCCTTCAATGGAGGCTTTGACCTAGAAAACTTTGACCCAAGCATGAAACCCATGCTTTAATAAGTCATTTTCTTTAATAATAAAATTTCTTTTGACAGGTACAATTATGAAGAACGAAACTAGTTACATTCTTCAACACTCCCTCTTAACTAGGGAGGTATTCATAATTACATACATATAAGAGTACATGGAAGATTTCAAAATGAGATGAACTACGAAGAGTTCTAGCACACTCAATGTTGTGGACTAGATACCTAACAAGGGTATTCTATCCAGGTGGGTCTAAGGGGACTCAAGCTTTAGCCACTCTAGGTACCATCGAGCTTTTAAGCTCTACCACCAACCCAGGGATCTAGGTGCATATCCAAGGTCAGAGCTCCATGTCCAATGCCACCCTCCCTCTTTGGGATCTAGACATCAACACATAGGCCGGCCAGATATCCTCCCAAGCATCTTGCCATAAGATACTTCATCGCTCCCTATCAACTATATCAGATATATCCATTTGTCCACGCATGTTTCCAGAGTGTTCAATCTTTTTATGGAGAGATTTTTCTGTACAAACACAAACCCCAATCAGTAATAAATTTTCAAATATAAGTAAACACAAACCTTTGGGATCCTCAATTATTTTGATGCTACTTTCATCATCAAATTATCCATATACAATTTGTCGGAAGTTTTCTTCTTCATTCATTTCTTCAGCGGCACGAAATGCATCCTTAGATCTTCTAACTTCATGAAACATGAACATCCATCTCTAGTACTTTTGCTTACTTCAAGGTATTTATTGTCATACTATGCCATCCCTCTTAACTGGGGAGATATACCATTTCTTCTATCTGGGCTCCCTCTCAACTTATGGAGATCAACCACTTTCTTCTATAACATCTGAGAACCTTTCACGACTTCATTCCTTCTTACGGCATCAAGGTCATTCTGATCATCATCATTCATATAACTTCATCATGCTTATTATTATCATATGAACATCTTCATCATCTTGAAGATTATGTACCTACAAAACTTCAATAGCAAGTACAACCAAATACAAGCATACAGAAGCATGAAATTAACTATATCAAAATCATGGAAGCATTTAGACTTTTAGACGTTAAACGCCTAAATTTAGTTAGGTTTATAATTAGCAAGAGACGCATCTTTTTACATACTAGACTTCAACTTCTTGCTAGGTTTTTTTCATGAACCCTAGATTCCATTTTTCAGACATAAAGCCTTAGATACAAGCAATTTAATCAAATAACAATTCATAGTACTATACATCTAAGGTTTTGACAATATGCTTTCAGAATTACATGACAAACTCTTCCTAGATTTTATCATGAAAACAATATCACCATATCCTAGAATATCAATCTCTACTAGGACTTTGTTATAGACCCTAGAATTCACAAACTAAAACATGAGTACCAACAATTAGGTTAGCATACTCGCATATCTAGGATTTCATGCACTAGCATTTCTCATCAATGCAAACATCAATACATCGAAGTTAGATATACAACAATTTTTTCTAGGCTAGGATTTCGATCATACGGACGAATATACACCTAGGGATATTACTATAAATATTATGGGGCTTTTGTTCATAAACCCTATTTTACCAAACCCTAAAGATCCAGGGTTTCAATACATAACTTAGACATTAACAACAAACCCTAAAGAATTAGGGTTTCTATCATAGCAATACCAAAACCCTAAACATCAAAAGAATAGGATTTCTCGACTTTATCAACAACCCTAAGAGGACTAGGGTTTCAACATTATAGACATACCCTTAGCATCAAGAGGCTAGGGTTTTATAGTGAACCCTAAAGGTTAGTGTTTCACAAAAATGGTCAAAATGATAGTCTGACAAGGGTAGATTCAATCTAATGATTAATCACCCTTAACAAGAATATTTAAGATTCAAAACCCTAGACATAACAATGTCAGTAATGTAAAGCAAAAGAGAATGAACATACCTTTTCTCTAAAGAGAACCTTGTACCAAAACTTGCATTTTAAGACATACCTTGAATTGTTCTTTAACAAACCTTGTAGAACATCAGTTTTGAACTTCTTCCATACTTCAAGTCTCATCCATAACCTTTGTGTATTCAATCTTGAATTGTTCTTTAACAAATTGTAGGACATCAATTCTGAACTTCTACCACTTTCAAGTCTTCTCCATAACCTTTGTGTATTCAATCTTTCCTACTAAGGAAAATATAGAGAAAAGGTTATTATCATATAAAACAACTTTTTATGTGAGGAGGAAACCAAACATGAAAATATGAAAACAAAGAACAAAATACCTATCTTTTGGTAAAATGGTGAAGGCTCCCTCTTAATTCAATCTTTCTAAGGGGCACCTACAGCTTATAAAAATAATTCAAAAATGTTCTAACAAGACATGTTAGACCTGCAAACTCTAGAAATCAAAACATAAAGGATAACAATTCAAAACTTAAATAGAACTAAGAAGACTAAAAGGGATATGTGAGAGAGAGGACTTAGTAGTATAAGTCCTTGACTTCCGATTCTTTAGCCTTGTTCTTCTTAGGTGGAGCTTCATCGGTAACATTTGCTTGATCCCTATCTCTCTTCTTATTCCTTGGATTCTCGGGACATTGATTCTTGTAATGACCTAAGTCACATGACACGGGGATTCGGAATTTGTAGGATTCAGGATTTGTGGTGTCGGATTCGGACATGTTGACCCCCCGGAAGAAGACACGTAGGATTCGTTATATATTATTTTATTAAAATATATATATATATAAATATATATATTAAAGATTAGATATTTCTTACACAAATTTTAATTAATGATGCAAATTTATTGATTTCAAACATAGATCTTCATCTATAGCTATTAGCATGCATAGTACATACAAAATTCAAATACATGTGAGTGGTACTGGTCACATAAATCATGATTCATAATTCATAACTGAAAGACAACTTACAACTACAAGATAGTAAGATAAACACACTGACAACTGTAGTTCTCTCATTAAGTCATCAAATCAAAATGTGTTACATAGGTAGTGTTGGTGCAATGCCAATGGCAAATAGAAATAGAAAATATAAAACAACTACAGGTATACAAGCCTCAAGACATCGATCAGCATCAATGTCCTCATCATCATGGTCCCCACTGCTCTCCTCTGCATCCTCCTCCTCCCCTGTATCCATAGTCGCCTCTGCATCTGCTGGTGTGGAGGATGACCCCTCTAAGTCATCAAATCTAACAGGCTCTAGCACTAGATCATTGAGATCCATGTTGGCCAATGCCAACTCAACACTGATGTCCAGACCCATATCATCAGGGAAGACATCCCACATCTTTGTCTTTCCCCTCAACCACTCTTCCCTCTGCCTGTAAATAAGACGAAGGTTGGTGTGCACATACACCATTGTCTCTGCCCTAGACTGCTCAAGCTTGCTCTTCTTCACACTAAACAAATTCCCATATGTGCTCCAATTCCTCTCGCAACAAGAGGATGAAGTCACCTGAGAGAGGAGCCTCATGGCTAACTGTTGAAGAGGAGGGCTTGTTGCACCATGATTTGCCCACCAAGAATAGGGCTTCTTAGCCCCCCTGTCTCTAATCACATCATAACCTCCAAATCGACCACTGCCAGTGGAAAACTCTGCAAACGCATCCTCCACCTCAGCAAGCAATGCACTATCCTGAAAAATCCGCCTGAATGCCTCTTTCCTCCCCTGTGAGATTTCACCATCCATGTGAGGAGGGAATCTGCGAGAAGGTCCACCATTCAGCCACTCATGGTTGTAGTATTTGGGGTTCGATGAGTGAGCCAAACAATGTAAAGGTGTACAATTCTTGTCCCATCTGCTGACAAGAATATTCTGTATAGTATCACAGAAGGCCTCTTGTGATGTTTCATACTCGAGGCACTCACTCTGTAGAATAATGCTCCTCACAGACTCAATCATGGAATCCCATCCCTCATAAACCTCTCCTAGGATGGGTTTGTCTGTATCTGCAAATCGAAGCAAAGAAATGATAGAGTCCATGATCTGAATAATTAGATCTACCCTCTCCCACCAAGCATCATGTAGTACTGTGTGCTTCACTCTTTTAGAGGCTACTTGATCTGTCTTTCTCCAAAACGACAAAACTCAGAAATAACCATGGCCTCAAGAGCAGTCTTGACCTCCCTCAACCTCTTCAACATCATGAATGAAGAGGCAAACCGTGTACAAGCAATCTTCAATAATGATAGATCGGTGTACTCCTTGTAGATGGTGAAGGCATTTGTATGATTTTGCACAAAGTTACGGATATGTCTTGCATCCCCAATAATGCTTCCAATCCAAAGCACATCAGAAGTAATGGATTTCAATGCTAAGTTCAATGAATGGACAATGCAAGGTGTCCAAAACACTTGTGGATATTTAGCTTCCACAATCATGCCAGCAGCCTTGCAAACAGGTGCATGATCTATAATGATTTGCACACAAGAAACAACACCTACATCTTCAATAAATTTAATAAATAACTCACCAATAAATTGTGCATCCTTGTATTCGCCAAGTGTATCCACTGCTTTCATGAAAACTGGACCACTCAAGGAAGACACCATGAAGTTGATGATTAGGTGTCGTGTTGGATCTATCCATCCATTAGAAACAATGCTAACCCCAGATGTTGGCCATGATGCTACAATAGGCTCAAGCATTTTTTGCACCTCTTTTTTTGCCTTCGTCAACAATGTGGTTCTCAGCTTCTCTGACCCAGAAGGCAAATACCTTGCTGGAGCCCCTTGAATTAGAGCTCGGCACATCTCAGTAAATAAAGGTGAGCGTGCAACATTAAATGATATGAAGTTTTGATAGAAGAAGAAGGCAATGGTGAGATCAATCTCTTCCCGTCCCTCTTTTTGGAAAATCTTGTCCATTGGACCAAGTGCTCTTCTTTTTTATGCTTGTCCCCAGTAGAAGTAGAACTCTCAAATGGAAATTTGGTGGTGGTTTTCCTCAAAAATGGAAGGGGGTCTTCATTCTTGGGTTTTCTTGATTTTGAAGCCACATGTTCCATACCAACATTGGACTCCTTTTCCAATTCTTTTCTCTTTTGTAAAGAAACAGCTTTACACGCTCCAATCCCACAACCCGGTAAAGCCAACAAATGTGATTTCACACGGTAATATGTGCTTTTGAAAGAAATGTAACAAAAGTTGCATTTCCATTGCACATTGCCTCCTCCCTTTCCCTTGGTGTTTGGCCCATCCTCTCTTGTGACATATTTCCACAATGGATATTTATCATTATCTTTAGGTCCTCTTCCCTCAACATTACTTGCAGCAGACTTTGATGATATTGGGGGAGGAGGGGCATCTCCACCCATGACATTCTTGCCCTTCCTTTGCCCCCTAACTGCTGCCTTTGATTGAGCCATGAATACTGTAAAAGAAATGAACAAAACATGCACAAATTTGTAAACAAAAAATCATATACAAACTGCTGTAATAGAATAAGAAATGCAAAAAAATGGAGGTGAAATGCACTTACCTAGTGCTTGAATCTCCTTGCCGAACGCTCTACTCCCTTAACTCCTTGCTCCAAACCCTTCTCCACTTGCCAACAGCTCAAACAACGCTTGCCAAATGATAAACACTGTGTCTGTAATGAACAAATGCGGCCTTTTCTAACCCGCGCAGGTGACTTTTCTGCCAAAACGAGTCCTGGAAAAAGGACACGATGTCAAAAATTGTGACACGATTCTGAATTTCATGACACGTTGGGGGATTCGACGTGTCATGGATTTTGGACATGATTTTGCAGCGAATCGTGTCTAACACAACGGATTCGGATTCATGGACCCTCCAGAACGAATTCAGTTACTTAGGTAATGACCCATCTTATGACAGTTGTAACATTCAATTTTGGATAGGTCAACTTTCTTCTTTCGTCCTTTGAACTTCTTGAAGGTTCCCTTTTTCTTGTGATAATCAAAATAGGCATTAGAGGTATTTTCTTCTTCAACTTCCTTCTTGTTGTTTACTAATGATATTTGGGCTTCTTCTTGGTTGCATGCATTCCACATATGTTCAAATGTTGGAGTATCCTTCCAACTGTTAATTCCTTATGCAAAACCACTCCAAGATTTTGGTAGTCCTAGAAGAGCGGGGATTACGAGCTCTTTTTCTAGTACAACTTCATATATTGCTTGGAGTTCATCTCTGACTCTAGATATCCTTATAAAGTAGGATGATACAGTATCGTCTTTCGTCATCTTAATAGTACTTAATTCATTCTTGAGCCTTGCTATTTGACCAATGTTCTTGACGGCGAATAATTTGGAGAAAGCCTCATACATTTCTTGAGCGGACTCTATGTTGGAAATGTATGGAATTAGGTTGTCCTTTACTCCATCCACTATTAGGTTCATGGCCAAGATTTCAGTTTCTCTAGACTTCTCTTTCTCTGCTTCATTAGTAGGCTTCTTGACTTTTCCTTGAACAAGATTCAAAACTTTGTGTTTTTCGAGGATAAGATCTATCCTCTTTTTCCATGCCCTATAGTTGGAGGCTCCTTCTAGCTTGTTTTCTCCCTTCATTGAAGTTTACATAGTTCATGTACGCAGTGGGTTTATCTTCTTATATAATCTTTTTCCTAAATGACCTTTGTTTGATCCCTTTTTTCTTCAATAAATCTTCAGTCGGCCTTTTTCCTTCTTCTTCACCTTAGCTTTGATACCATGTTGAGAAATCAATGCTTATAGGAATTAGGGTTTGATTCCTCTTTCTTGATAATTACTTGTGAATTATGTTGGCTTATTTTACTTCTTAATTAGTTTATCTTTCATCAAGCAATTACCAAATTGTATGTATATGAAGATCACAAGAACAAGAGACACAAGATGTCAGCATGCAGTGAGGGCAAAACCCCTACAAGGGGTAAACCCAGTAAAAAACTCTTCCTTCAGTAGATCCAAATCAAGATGAGACAATTCCAAACTTCTTAGACCTAGACAAAGACCTCTAACCACCAAGTCAGCTCTTCCCTTGAATAGATGATCCCTAACAAAATTTCCAAGTGATAGCTTCCCAGCAATAGCTTCAGTCCAGAATTTTGGCCCCCCAGCAGCAGAACTTTGACCCCCAACAATAGAACTTCAGACATGTAGTAGACAGAATTTTGGCCCCAACAACTGCCCAGAAACTTTGCACGTGTGAGAGATAGATAGCCTAGAAACTCGAATTAGGTCTTCCCAGCAAATTTCGTCTTCTCCAGCTACTTCGTTCTCTTTTTCTACCTCTCTTCCTTGAAGATCGAACTTGTTGAGTGAATGCTCCAAATAGGTCAAATTTCCTCTCTTTATATAGCCTTTATGTTGGGTTGAATTGTCCTAATGTGGGTCGACTTCATGGGGACAGGGCCGACTTGGTGTAGAGGTGACAAATAACCTTTTCGACTCAAAATAATTCTTTTTACATGATACAAAGGCCCAAGAAGGGTCTAATAAAAATGACAATGACTCAAGACAAAACCTAGAAGCCTTCAATGGAGGCTCTGACCTACAAAACATTGACCCAAACATGAAACCCGTGCTTTAATAAGTCATTTTCTTTAATAATAAAATTTCTTTTGATGGGTACAATTATGAAAAACGAAACTAGTTACATTCTTCAGCATCTAGATGGTTGATGCTCGCATAATTAATCATTGATATTACAATGGATGCCATATCTATCTTGATTTATGTATAAATATGCATGTTTTCGTATCTTCTACAATTAATTTGGTATTTTGGAATATTTTTTTAATATAAATGAAAAATATATATAACTTCCGAGATGCTTCGCTTCCGACAAATTTTGGAAAATGACCTTTCCGACACTTCTCTCCCAAAACACGATTTTTGGAAAATGGCGCTTTGCTTCCAAAAAATGTCCCTGCTTCGTGCAACATTGATTGGTCATGCCTGTTTGAGATATTTCACACTTCTGCCCCTTTATCAAAAAATCATACAAAACATTTCTATTTTTTCTCATATCACTTTTGACCACATCTACAGGACAAGGAACACACTCGTGTAAACACTCTCCAAAGTTATCCTGGTCCTAGAAAGCGTAACATGGAAGATCACTTAAGAGAAAGAGGCCCAGCGCTCAGAATTTTTTCTTGACCCTTGGAGTTAAATGAAAGATTCTTTTTCGTCATCGTTCTCAATTATCTATCTAGCTGATGATGATACTGCAGTTGTTTACTTGCTGGTTTTTTTTGGTGATGCACACAAAGCTTCTTTCGGTTCGAGATTTTTGAGACACTCTCTCCAGACAGTTTAGAGACAATTTCTGGAAATGGATGGCTTTTTTGGCTTTTTGTCAGGTGTAGGAATTTACAAGGTAAGTTCCTCAGAAAGAACACCAAAAGGACACCGCTCACAACCAGATCTCAAATCAATACACCTATTTTGACGTGGTTAAAAACCTCAGAGAGCGAAACAGTCCACGGCCTGCGCCAACGTGGCTACTACAGGCAATTTATTAATAAAAGAATGAAAATTACATAAGCTTCTCTCATGCACGGTGAACCTACAAATGACCCTCCATGCGCTTTAAATAGAATTCATGGACCAATCGGGTGTCAAGCCACGGATCAAGTGTCGGTAATACCGAGGAGAGAATGAACCGTCGGATCACTACATATCGTGACCGTCGGATTGTAAGTTACAAAATGTACAACGGTAGAGAAACACACTTTACCTAACTCTATACCTAACTCTATACTAGACCAAGTTGAACTTAACTATTTCCTATGTGTCGGAATATCCTAACATCCCCCCTTAAGAACAACTTGGGTTAGGATTGAAGGATTTACAAATATGACACAATAGGAGAAGGAAGGAGGCACTAGAGCCTATCCCCCCTTAGTGACAACTTCCTGAACTCCAAGCATATATCGAAGTTTAGTGAAATTCGCCTCTGTGAGAGCCTTTGTGAAGATGTCTGCAACCTGATCATCTGTTGAACAATATTGCACTTCAAGAACATGGTCATGAATGAGCTTTCTGATGAAGTGCATGTGTAGTTCAATGTGTTTGCTGCGCTGATGCTGAACTGGATCTTTGCAAAGCTGAATGGCACTTTGTTTATCACACCAAA
>APFE031464346.1:0-33721 GCA_000404065.3 Pinus taeda | reverse complement strand
GGTACCCGCTACCCTCACAGGTAACATATTTACTGTATTTTTATTATTTTTTAAGGGCTTCATGTACAGTTTTTGTTATTTGTTTATTGCTATAATGGAGAGTGAGTCTATTGTTTATGATCATTACCAATACAGTTAAGGCATTCCATAACCGTATGTAGTATGTAGATGTGAATTAAGGGTTTTTTTGAAAAGAATTTTTCTGCAGTAATTAGTATGTCTAAGCTGATTATCACTATTTTTTTATTATGCATTGAGTACATGTAGTTGCATTTAATTAAGTCCCGACCTTCAAAAGCTCAAATTCATAGTTAAAATAGTATGCATTCATTTTCCAGAGTTTTCAGATAATTTTGAAATCTTTAATGTAAAGGTACCTTTTCTTTCTAGTTGATACAAGGCATGGCTTTAATATATAAGATATGCCATTGACCATTCTTCTTGTAAAGTAGGTCTTATTATTATCCATCTACATAAATACATAGGTAGACATTTAACATAGAGTTAGATGTACTTGCTATATTGCCAATCATTATATATTTAACATATGCATTGCTTCCAACATTGTCAATTAAGGTTGGTTGTGCTGCCCTAAATTATCAGTGTTTTCTATTTCCAGTTGAGCTGGGACTCTACAAGATGACAAATATGGGTTGTCCATTATGCTCTATTTTAATCCATCTACACAGATGGGTAGCTAACTAATAAATAGGGTTGTTTTTACTTACATCATTGTAGATTGTTGTATGCTTGACATAGGCATTGATCCCAACATGTCCAAGTAGGATTGACTGTAGTTTCTTAAATTATAATTTCTTTGCATAGATCTACTTGTACATTGTCCCTGTAGATTAGGTTTTTCTTCCAAATCCTCTATTAGGATGAACTAGGAACATTTTAAACAAGTAGGATTGAGTATACCTATTATATTGCAAATTTTTGTATAGGCATTTCTCATTGCATTCCCACGGAAGTATTACAAAATTCTGTGGAAAATTTCATTGATAATATGTCTTCGTGAGTTATTTAATTTGTTTATTGAAATTAGAGATTTTGTGAGTCATTGATTAATGAAATGGCTGATCTATTCTTTTCCTTTTTTTTTAGCAAACAAACAATATCTTATATGAAGGAAAATATCCCATGCCTGCAAATAGTGAGACAACTTCGAAGGCATCATCTCCCTGGGATATGCAAACTAATGCACAATCTCAAAAGAAGTTTGAAGGAAGGCCCAAGAAGAGAAATGACGTGGAACAAAATCAGAAAGGAAATTCACTTTCTCCTCACTCGATAGGTGTTAAACGACTGTATGTTTATGATGATAGAAAGGATGGAAATGATAGAGGCATTAAAGCTACACCAGGTAATGATGTCAAAAGATTTAAAGTCACGGAGTCAACAGAATACACCGAGACTCCTGTGGAAAGATGTACAGGGAGTGCAATATTTGGTTCTCCTAGAACTGAGCTTGACAACAAAGCTCAGAGGAATAATCCGTTGAACATGGTGGCAAAGGAAAGACTAGAAACACATGATCAAGAGTTACTGGCATATCATTCTGTGTTAGAGGCCTTTTATGCTCAGTGTCAGTCTCACTTATCCTGGGAACGTCATGATTTCTTGACCAGACTCCGTATTGCATTGCATATTACTACCGATGAGCACGCTGACAAGTTGAAAAGGCTGATTTCTCAGTCGTAATTTCTTATGTTTTTTGCATCTTGTAAAAATGTATTTTATGCAAACCAAAATATTATTAGGGATTTCATCAAAATGTTCACCCTATTGGACAATAAAACTCGATAAAATGATATTGATTTGATCTCCAATGCTCATGCAGGGCACTGCTGTACAGGAATTTATTTCTGGTGCATAATCTCACAAATAGTAATTCAAATTTGGCTTTGATCTTATTTGACAAACTGATGCTTACGTAATGTAGCCTCAGCGATGTAACTATGGAAAGATTATCAGGAATTTGGTGAAAATACTTTCGCTATTGAACCATATTTCCATACCAAAATTGAGGTCAGTTCTATCGAAATGGTCTTCAAAGCTCATGGAGGGCAGAAATATAAGGAGATTCACATGAATGTTAGTTCTTATATAGTATTTTTAAATTTGTGCTTCTCTGTTGTTTTTATGGAAAAGAAAATAAATGAGTGATAAAACATTTCATTTCTTCTAATTTTATAGTGAAACTGGATGATTTTGTTACCTTTGTGATATTGAAAAGGTTAAAGATGAAAAACACTTTCTCTTTAATTGTCTAACTTATACTGGATTAGATCTAATTTTCAATATATTTGTCACACTACTAACCCTCTTGACTAAACTATGTTGATCTTGGAATGTTTCTCTAAATGCTTTTCAAGTATGGAAATAAAATCCTAAAGAATTATGATTAATTTCTAACCTTCTTAAGACTGAATAGAACATTTGGGTTTAGTTTATATTAATCATTGTTATCATTCTTTATTAGGTTATAATATTTTGATAATGCATTTGCATGGCAATAATACCAATGTTAAAAAAATTGGAGCATTCACCAAATCAATTAACCCAAAACTGGTGGAACTAGAAAAATATGGGACCAAAAAACTAGTTGACCAAAAAATACATAAATATTCATATGCATCCATAAGAATCCAAACCATTATACACAAATATGCAAAGTTTCTCATATATATAGCAAGGGTGCATGTAACCAAAATAGCCTTGAGTGCAATATATCTTTGAACCAAAATTACATCAACAAAGAGGCTCTATGTAATGTCCCTTAATAAATTTCTTTTAGAAGAGATCAACCATTTTTTCCATTTTGGAGCTAACATATTTTTGGGGTATAAACTTAGGGAAAGTGGTTCAAATATTAAAGTTAGTGGAATGTGGGTCCACCTCTCAAGGAACACACACCTATTGGGAGAAAATTCAATTTTCTAAAGGGTGGTCAAAATATTTGGCGCGACCCACAAGGAAAAGTAAGGCAGCAATTATAAATAGAAGGCTCCAGACAAAAATTGACACCTTTTGATAATTTGACATTTAGACATTGTTTCTCAAGTTGTTCATCTCACAAGTGTTGTTTAGCATAGAGTTCTCCAAGGGGAGAACTCGCCCTTCTTTATGTGGACTTCATGTGCCACCCTAGGGAGGTAAATTTGTTGCTACATTTGAAGGGAGGCTTGTGGAATTTTGGGAGGACCTTTGAGGCATTACCCTTAGCTAATTAGTGCTCCAAGGAGGATGTATTATAACCTTGTTATGCTTAGAAGAACCTCTCACTCCAAACTTATAAATATATGATCTAGCTTATGTTGACAATTGCGGAATTAACTACTTGAAACAGGTGTATGTCTTTGTTTGTTTTTAACTATTTAAGTGTTTTAAATTGATTTGTTTAGGCTGATATTAGACACACATAACATCCATATAATTCAGCAAATAAGCATCAACACATAACAGCAAATTTAATGTAGGAGTTCACTCGAATCGTGGGCTACCTCTCGTTGAGCTTTTGTCAATTTGACTTGGCTCTTTGGGATTATGGCTTCAATTCTTTTACAAGTTCAACATTGGTTATTGACTGAACCAATGGTCTTAGAAAACCATTAGAAAACCATCTATATCCCTGTCATGGCTATCATCATTCTGCAAACAGATCTAAGATCCCTTAGACATGATTCCTTCAATGAGTGCACTGAGCTCCTTGATGGCATAAACTCCTTCAGAATTATTCAACTATCTCTGAAACCTATTCTACCATCTTGAGCACATATCAAGCATCAACAATAGACTGCTCATTTGTTCAAAATGAACACTGCATCCCTGATCTATGCCTTCCTCCACGGATGGCACTCTGTTACCTCAAACTTCCCTATAGAATATCAACCTTTAGAAGTCTTTAGATGCTTATGTAAACCCTTGCAATGGATTTAGAAGGCTCATTATAGTTAGGAATGACTGTTGGTTCGCTGAGAATGGATATTGGTAGCTCCCGCAACTCCCTCCAAGCCCTTGTGGTCGTGAGCTCCAAAATCTCCCTGGATGAAAATCTCCTTGAAGATGGATTCTTCAGCTTCTTTGGACTATTCCATTGGCTTCATAAGGCCTCAATAGCCTAGCTATCCTCTTGGTTCACTCTCTTAGGTCAAAAATCACTTCTCGAGTGCATTTAATGAGTAACTCTTAGTGATCCTCCACTAAATCTGGCTAACTGGAGTTAATTGTAACTAATTTGGCATAACTGCCCTTTTCTAGCACTGCGCCATGCTTAACCATCGGGGTTGACCTTAACTATTGGCCTTTGGCACACATGTGATCGGTACTACACCTGGTAGTTAGGGATAATGTTGGGTTGGCAATTTGTTGGTAGTCAACACGCAAACTGTGTGTGGTTAATTTCAATCGGTGGACATGTGACTGATTTTGGCGACTGCTGTGGTCCTCACCCGCAAACTGCAATCCATTAAACCTTAAATAGAACATAATTTTACATGACCATTCTAGGGCCACGTGGCAGCCTGGGCTTGCCATGTGTCAGCTCCTCATTGGTCACCCAAAATGAATTTTTGGGGAATATCCAAGGAGTATTCCTTGGAATATTCTTTTTTTTATTATTTCCCAAAAATCATTTATTCTTGGAAATTGTAGTTTATTGAACTTTTCAAATGGAAATAACTTCTTAAGACGATGTCAATTTTTCGAACTATTCATGGCGTCGGAATGAGGAATATGAGATCTATCCGGTCATTGAGGTTCGACACTCTTTCGAACACTTTGAATTTTGAGCTATCATTAAAGTGATGGATCAATATCTGATCACTCCTCCCCATTGGGAATCTTTTGGACCTCAAAACACTGATACACTGTTCTGAACAGTAGATGAGAGCACAATACCCTCTTCTTTGAGCCTTCATACACTTTCCTACATGGCGGGTGGCTTTGAATCAAATCTTGAAGGTAGTTGACACTTCCCTTCATGGACACGCTTGTCCTCGTGTTAAGAATTGTCTTCCTTGAACTCATTCAGAATTTACAGAAGGTAGTTGAACATCGCTTCCAAACCACTTCCATGGTGACCTTTGCTGTTGCAAATATTCTTCATCAGACGATGTCAAAATACAAGAAAAAAACTTGATGACATAAATTTTTGTTCCATCAAAAGAAACAAATTTCACATCATGTGAATCATCATCATGTCTTTACATCTTGTATACAAATTATCAACTAAATCCCAAGGTGACAAAAACAATGCATTTTCAAACATTTGACCCTTCAAGTCAAGCATGTACAAAAACAATTATAATGATTCTTTTACAAAGATAAAACACTTCATCATTATCTCCCTTTTACAATCTTGGAGACCAAATCAACTCTTCCAGGTTGACTTGACATTACATGCATGTTGAAACAAAACAATATGATGGTCGATAGCTTTCCATCAAGTCAATTAGATACATATTCAAATACAAGGAAATCATTAACATCCATGTGTTCATACATTTTGTCCTTATGCATGTATTTGATTATTCAACTTTCTCTTAAGCACAATCATAAGTACAAGATAATCGATCACATGTATATGTACTTTCAAAGCTGAAATGAATATAATTTTCTGCAATAAAGTAAGTCTACATACTCAACTTTTCCATCCTGCAACTTGCATTCCATTATCAAAGAAATGCAAATAGATGTGACACATTTCTTTTCACATCAAAACAAAACATGTAACTTTAATTGGATAAGAACTCTAACCATTTCTTGCCAATCCACACCAAAGGTGCTTCCTTTAAGTGCACATCGACATCAACACGTGGATCATCCTTAATCACATCGATTATGGAAACTTCCTTTCCATTCTTACCATACTCTTTCTCCACTTTCTTCAAATTTCATGGAAGCATTGTTGGATTCAGAGTCCAACACCTTTCAGCAATATGTCCTTGCTTATGGCAATAAGTACAACACATGTTCATCTTCTTGACATCATAATTTTCCTTGTCCAATAGACCTTTACCTTCTTGCCTTCTTTCCTTCAAAAAGTTTCCTGTATGGGGCCATTTTCTTCCAACATCTAGAAACACTATGGTTAACCAAACCACAAAAGTAACATGCAATTATTTTCCAATGTTTATGTGGAAATTTATCATGCTTAACATAATCAAATAAGTGTGATTGAAATCAGATTTATACCTTTCTCTCTCACCTTCATTACCTTCATGAGGAGGTGAATCAAATGAAGAAGTAGCTCCCTTTGGAAAACCATCAACCCCTTCAATGCTTTTAGAGATTTCAAAAATTTTAGGTTCAAGTGTATGTTTATGTACATCTTCTTCTTGCAAATGATGTTTCAAACAATTGCATTACCCAAGAATACAATCTTTACAAACTTGAGGTAGAGAACCTGAAATGAAACTCCTTCTAGGAACTGTTTCAATTGCCTTCATGACTACTTTGAAGCTTTTTCCATAAGATTGTCCATAGCCAAGACCTGAATACTTAGGTCTTTCCTCAACCATTATTGGCTCAACAATACCATGTGCATGTTTTCCCAATCCGTTTCCTTCATAGCCTATTTTTGACATTAACTTGGACACTTTGCCTCTTGTATGTTTTTCAAAGCCACCAACATAAACATTCTTAGAGGAAATTGAAGACAAACATGAATTGTTTACCTCTTCTTCAAGCTGATACTTAACTAAGGCTTCTTTGGTGGCAAGGAGTTGTGTCTCCAACTCATGCATCTTTTCTAGATCCATATTCGCAATATGAATTTGTCTCCATTTCCTGGAATTTGTCAGAAATCAACTGCTTCTCTTCCTCCATGGAATTCAACTTCTCTCGAAGTTCGGTACTCATTTCTGTCCCCATATCCATCATGATGAACAAATCTCGCTTTAAGTCTTCGTTAAAGAATCTTGTGAAAGAGGAGGATTTGGAAAACTCACTTGTATAACTTGTCATTATCAAAATTAACAAAAGCACTTCAAAAAAATTGACAAAGCTTTCAAAGAACTTCTGACAAATTTCTGAACTAGATGGCACTAGAATCAAATTCTTATTCAAGTAGCATTTTGCAAACAAACCCTCTTAAGCTTTAAGGATTGTCTTGAGGTCCTTGGGGTAAGGAGAATTCCTTCAGCCCTTCTTCCTTCTTGTCCTCTCCTATACTTATCTTATCAATAGCTTTCCCTTCACCTTTGAAAACTCAAACAATAGTCAGTTTACAAACAATCAATCAGTAGAATTTGACTATTTGAACACCTATCAAGTCAAACAAGAAGAGAGATTTCTCTGTCAATCAAACATCGTGCTCTGATATCACCTTATCTAAAATGAGGGTTTAACAACTTTTTATGCTTATAAAAACCTCTCACTCCAAATCTTATAAATATATGATCTAGCTTATGTTGACAATTACAGAATTAAGTACTTGAAACATGTGTATGTCTTCGTTTGTTTTTAATTGTTTAAGTGATTTAAGTTGATTTTTTTTATTGATATTAGACACACATAATAGCCATATAATTAAGAAAATAAGAATCAACACATAATAACAAATTTAATCTAGGAGTTGACTCGAATCTCATGGGCTACGTCTCCTTGAGCTTCTGTCAATTTGACTTGGCTCTTTGGGATTATGGCTTCAATTCTTTTACAAATTCCACACTCGACTCCAATGGTTATTGACTGAACCAATGTGATTAGAAAACCATCTATATCCCTCTCATGGCTATCATTATTATGCAAAGAGATCTAAGATCCCTTAGTCTTGATTCCTTCAATTGGTGCACTAAGATTCCATGAGCTTCTTGATGGCACAAACTTCTTCAAAATTATTCAACCGTCTCTAAAACCTATTCTTCTATGTCGAGTACATATGAGACATCAACAATAGACTGTTCATTTTCTCAAAATGAACACTGCATCCCCAATATAAGCCTTCCTCCACGGATGGAACTAGGTTGCCTCAAACTTCCGTGTCACATCTCGGCCTTTAGAAGCCTTCACATGCTTCTATAAACCCTTGCAATGGATTGAGAGGGCTCATTATAATTAGGAATGATGGTTGGTTCACTGAGAACGGATATTGGTAGCTCCCGCAACTTCCTCCAACCCTCGGTGGCCATGAGCTCCATAATCTCCTTGGATGAAAATATCCTTGAAGATGGCTTTTTCAGCTTCTGTGGACTATTCCATTGGCTTCAGAAGGCCTCAATTAGCCTATCTATCCTCTTGATTCACTCTGTTAGGTCAAAAATCACTTATGGAGTGCATTTAATGAGTAACTCCTAGTGATCATCCACTACATTTGGCTAACTGCAATTAACTGTAACTAATTTGGGATAACTACCCCTTTTTACCGCTCCGCCAAGCGTGACCACCAAGGTTGACCATAACTATTAGTGTTTGGCATGCATGTGATAGGTACTATACCTAGCGGTTAGGGATAACGTTGGGTTGGTAGTCAACATGCAAACAGCATGCGGTTAATTTCAATCGGCGCACATGTGATCGCTTTTGGGGACCGTTGGTTGGTAAGACCGCTGGCGGTGCTAACCCCCAAATCGCAATCCATTAAACCTTAAATAGAACATTTGACTGTAGTTTGTTAAGATCCACCATAGCGGAGTCGGTAGCATGCATTCAAGTCTTACCAGAGGTCATGGGTTCGATCCCCTAGGACCCCAAAAATAGCTTTACATGACCATTCCACGGCCACATGGTGGCCTCCAGGTTTGCCACGTGTCAACTCTTGATTGGTCACCCAAAAGGAATATTTTGGGGAATATTCCAAAGACTATTCCTTGCAATATTCTTTTTTATTATTTCACAAAAACCAATTATCCTTGGAAATTGCAGTTTATTAAACTTTTCAAATGGCAATAACTTCTTCATATGGTGTCAATTTTGCAAAACGTTCACGGCGCCAGAATCAAGAAGCGAGATCTATCTAGTCGCTCAGGTTTGACACTCTTTTTAACACTTTGAATTTTGAGTTATCATTAAAGTCATGGATCAATATCTGATCAATCTAGTGCCACTTATTTCAGCTATTTTTGAGTGGTCTTTGTTGGGATAAATTTAGAGAAGTTGCTCCATGGGAAGACTAATTTTTGTGGAGAATTTCGGGGTCAGATATTATTGCCTTCGAGACGGATGAATTTCTCTTTCCATGGCCTACGTAGACGGGACATTGGAAAAATTTGTGTGGTGTCGGGCTCAGCTCCTAAGTGTTGAAATTTGTGGTAGGACACCTCTCCTGCTACACATGAAATTTCCTAAAACACTTCCTTAGTAGAGTGAGTAGGCATAAGGAGGGTTCGAGAAGATTTCATCACTCGGGGACGCAGACTTTGTTCATGAGGGCCTAGTGCCAAAATAGGGAAATTTTGGAAGGTCAGAATTAGCCAAATCCCTTCCTACTTTTTTGTGGGTTTGTTGAAAGGAGTCTAGGGTTAAATTTACAGAATTTTCTGAGTAGTATTTAGGCCAGAAACATCCTTTTGTTGAATAGTACGTTTTATTATTCAAAGGGTAATTGCATCATTTTGTGGGTTTACGGGTGGTTGGTTTGGGGCAGATCCCTTTCTGGGTTTAGATGAGTATTTTTGGGAGAAGCTACAACTACATTTTCACATGATTTTGGGCATCACAAAGGGTCATTTTCAGCATTTCTAGTGCAAGAGTAGTTGCCAATTTCTAGGTTTGTGCAGAAGGATTTTGCGACAAAGTTTCCTAGCTCTTGCGGTCATCTCCTTCACTTGGGTTTGATCCAAATTTCTTATTCAAGCCCAAGTTAACTTGTTCCTTCCTATATGTACTCCTTAGAGCTCATAATTTAATAAAATGTCTCAACTTATTTGCCTAGCTTCTTGATGTTTTTGATGGTGCATGCCTATTCATGATTTTATTTTTTATATCCTAGTTCACGTGTCTTTTATTAGTTGTAAATTTTAATTTGGAATACTACAATGGTATCAGAGCCATGATCTTGGTTAGTTGTGGGGTAGCTAACTAGATCATGGGTGATTTTGGCTTGTATGCATAGTGACAGGTTACACTGTACACCACCCATGGCTCAAAGGAGATTCAGTATGCAAGAATTTTGGTGTGAAATTCGCTGGAATGATCAGAGGTTGGCTCAGTTGAGGGAGGTGCACAAGCCATGGGAGTAAAAATATCTACACCATATGGGGAGAGACGACAAAATGAGGGCACTAGATCTCCTCAAAAGGAGTAGACAGGCAAGGGACAGTTAGAGGGTGAGACTAGGATGTGCTTTTGTAGGTGGAGACATGGCTTTAGATATTAGAAGCTTGAGGAGGAGGAGGTCGAGCATGATTTTGGTGGTACACAAGGTGATGAGGAGCACGTAGATACACCTAGTCTCACATAGGAGTCGCCCTTACGGGATTTTCCTTTAGTAGCCTTGATTGACATGTGGGTGGTGACAATTGGGACCTTCCATTGGCAAGGTGCCAATAGGCATAGAGGTACCCAGAGCTGTGACATAGTTCCCAGATGACCGCTTCCTACAGCAGCAAGGAAAGCACCTTGAGGAGCGTGAGCTAGATGAGGATGTTATGCTTGAGGAGCTACGTATGGTGGGGCAGCTTAGGACTCTTGTTGAGTCCATGATGGAGGCAGATGACAGGCAACTGCCAAAGTTATAGTACTTACAGTCAATAGCTCTCTTGAGGCTTACATAGAGTGGGCCTACAGTATTGTTAGGTGACCTCTACATGTTGGAGGGAGAGTGGTTGAGTTACCTAGACAGATTTTATATGTTGACCACGATAGTGAGATGAGGTAATATGAGTTGCATAGGGCGTAGCACTCAAGAGTCACAGGGTGGAGTTATTACGTATATTGGTGCTCTTACATTTGATCCCTCTCATGGGGTTGGATGGCGAGAGGGGTTGAGCTGGTACTCGATGGAGCAGGCTAGGTGTTAGGATGTATCAATGGCCATATTTCAGTCGGGGCCATGACTTGCTAGAGGGGCTCGAGGGCCAAACTATTTTTGGGTTCAAGGTGAAATTCCCCATCACATCATGGATTCATTCGACAATGGTAGTAGTTATTTGCTCGATCTGGGGATTGAGGGCACACACCCACAAGTTTATATTAGAATTTCAAGCAGCAGTAGTGTATAGCTAGATCGATAGCAGAGTAGGTGGACTCTAAGTGTTTTCCTGGCATGTGGATCAAGGGTAGAGTTGCGTGATGATCAACATACCCTTGCAGGGGCTGATCAAAGGAGGTCATTCTTGGCATTAATATATAGGTGTTGTCATTGATGGCAACTCACATAGATGATAGTTCACAGTGCAACACATTAACATCAAAGGATTATAGATCAGACTCGAGAGATTGAAGAAAGAGAGGTATACATTGGTTCACTTTGTCAAAGTAGCCTATACATGCGGGCACATAGAACAAAAAGAGTGTATACGTATAAAAACACTTTCAAAGACATGTATGGGATGGAAAATCAAGGTTTTGGATCCAAAGTATTGGTCTGAGGTATTTGGTCCAAGGTATTGGTCTGAGGTATTTGGTCCAAGGTATTGGTCCTAAGTGGTTTTTATCTAAGGTATTGATAATGGCATAAAAATATATGAGGAGAATATCATTAGGCCAGTGGGTGAAATCATTGAATATCTTATGAAGTGTTAGATCAAATATGTAGGTTATGGGTTTCTGATGCTTTTCTTGATCTGAACTAAGGATGCACCTATATGGTTGATCATGGATGGTGGATTGAGATCATAAGACCTAAAATGAATTTTCATTATGTGGTTTGATCATGGATAGTTTGGATCTGAGTACCGACGCATGTTTTATTTTGTAAATGTTATGGTCTTGGTATGACTGAAGTCTGGAATCACTGTGAAGTTTTCAAGTTAGTATTTGCAGATTTGTACACTAGTTCGCTTTGATAAAAGCACGTATACATGCAGGTTCAACCTAATAAAGTATCGTATATAGTATAAAAAATGATGTTTGAAGTTGTAGTTGGTTCTGGTGATTGATGCAGAGTTCTGGGTTCTGCATTATGTTTTGGTGACATTGTTCTAAATTTTTAGATTGAGTGATTGTCATTTCCTTCAGTGATGATGGGTTTTGAATGATTGATTGAGTTGTGGTAGATTTAGAGATTGATGATTGAGTTTAAGTGATTTGTTGATGCAGATGTATTTGATGGTTGTATTGTAGTAATGATTTATTTTGAGCTTCAATGTTGCTGGTGGGTCCAGTATGAAAATTTGATGAAACGTGGCCTTTAGATTGTGGTGTTGTGTTCCAGGAGTATCCAGTTTGAAAATTTATGAAACGAGGTCCGTGGAGGAAGAGAGAAGGGTGTAGCATTCTTTAGGTCAGCGCCTATGTACTAGTAAATGGATCGGCTAATACAAGAGCTAGGGGGTTGTAGCTCCCTTCTAGTAGTAGTTTGAGAAGGAGAGAATGTTGTAGCCTTCTACAGGTGTGTTCATGTGTACTGGTATGAGTTTGCACCAGTACAATATTGTAAACTGTTTTTTCTTATATTAAAAGAAGATAGCAGCAGGTGAATTTTGTCGCGCAGTGGGTTTCCACCTTAAATCTTGGCGTTCATGTATGTTTCTTATGTGTGATGGTTTGTTTTTTTTTATTAGTGCACATGGTTACTATTTATATGGTTAATGAAGTGTTGATGCGCTGATTAAAGATTAACATATGATGAATTAACTGAATCATACGTTTGCTGGATATACGTCGACTACCTTAAATACAGTTACATGGACATGCAAGTTACCTTTATTGGATATACTTATATAAATCAAAGTATGAAAAGAAAAAGTTATTGATTTTACTAATACTGATTCATCCCCCCTCTCAGTATTATTTCCAACAATGGCATCGATAGGCCACCAGACAGAGTATTGTATGGGGATGAGGATTTCCTATGGATATGTGGGGTGCAGAGGACACCACGCAGTAGCACCTTAGTGACACCACCCCTAGCACGTAGGGAGGCTTTCCTGTTAGATCTCTTAGAGGGTTAGGATGGGAGGTCCACCCATTCAAGTTCATGGAGGTGTGGTAGTAAAGGTGGCAACCGTGACAGGATGTACGTTACTGCACACAGACTCAGCCTCTAGCTGTGGCATTCTATGGTGTATAGAGATAGGCAACGATGAGCACCTCTTGAGTATATCGATAAGGGCTTACATAAAGTCACAAAGATGTTGGTTGTTGTCCCTTGATTCCCTCACCATAAGGAGTAGGGTGCAACAGACTGACTTGATTCGGATGGATGTGACCGCAAGTATGAGGGATAGGAGAGGAGTTTTCCATTGGGGAAAACAAATTGTGCATCCTGACACATGGACAGATAGGGATGACATGGTATGTTGTAGAGAGGGCATATGATTTTCCCCTGAGTACCCCCTTGAGGGTTATAATGAATATGGGAGGTTTCTATGACACACCTTAGGTAGGGCATTCTGGAGGATTGCAGGGTCATGCAACATAGGGGATGATATACTTGTTCTACAAAAGGTCATGTAGGCTTCTGGCAGTTTTTGGGTACACCATTCGAAGATGGGATGGTAGAGTTCATCGTGTGGCCAGGTGGGAGGAGGGTCATGGGGTATACATGAGATTATCCCTTGATATATGGAGCCTATAGCCATAGGAGTAAGATGTGAGGCACGGATGGATCACATAATTTGTGAGAATTATGCCACTACAAAATTGGGAGCTAGGATTGTTGGGTTGTGTTATATTATTTTTACGACTAGCCCACATAGTTAACCGAGGGGTTAAGAGGGGGGCGTAGCCCCCCTTCGTTGCACCAATTGCATAGCAGGGGGAAGTCACGGGGGGTTTGAGGGGAGTAGGTAACCCCACTCTATAGTTTTGTGCATGATTTTCATACATGGTTTTGGACATGATGGTTTTCGGTCCATGGTATTGGATGCTTTGACATGTATAAATATGTATTATAACATTGAAAGGAACAAAATGAAAAATGAGGCTGGTAGTCCCGATTTTACGATCGAGGGGAAAATCTATGTGTATATGTGTTTTATGTGTTATGCTCTCACATTATTTATTTTCTATGTTTTAGAATTCGTATGTAGGTAATTTCTGTACAGGGATAAAACCTACATTTGGTATCAGAGTTGTTTTTGCTTCAAGGGGACACCTTTTCTGCTGAGGGGTTTTTCTCAGGTCTATGGTAGACCCCATTCATTGGGAGATCAGCGGGATTGATTCTAGCGGTGAAAGAAGATGGTGAGCAATGGAAAGATAGAGATTGAAAAATTTAATGGTCAGATTTTTGAGTTGTGGAAACTCAAGATGGAGGATCTGTTGGTGGATAAAGATTAGTGGATCGCAGTAGATATCGGTACTAAACCAACGAGAGTGTGTGATGAAGAATGGAAGAAGTTGGATCGGAAGGAAAAGAACACAATACGATTGTGTGTCTCAGATTTAGTATTCTTGAATGTATCAGGGGAAGCTACGGTGAAGGCTTTGTGGGACAAGTTAGGGACTTTGTACTAATATAAGTCCTTGGTGAATAAATTGTTTCTACGGAAAATGCTGTATAACCTGAGGATGAAAGATGGAGACTTGGTGACAGAGCATCTGAATGCATTTAATACTATGGTAAGTTAGTTATCATCTATTGATATCAAAATTTTAGATCAAGATAAGTGCATTAGTTTGTTGTGTTCTCTACTAGATTTGTTGAATAGTCTGGTTATTGCAATATGTAGCAATGCAACTGACTTTCCGTTTGATGAAATAATCTCATCCTTGCTAACGGAGGAGATGAGTTGACCATTGCATGTCAACTACCCATAACAGTACACCCGCTTTTTCACAAAAGCGATAACGCTTGATCGAAGTGTCAGTGCCATTCAACTGTCATCATCAACCCGATCATGTTATGTTGTAAACACAGTCTGCATGTGTAAATTGTAAATAATCTTAGAAGATCTGAGTCATGTATGTAAATTTCCTAGGCAAACCTAATTTTCTAGTGATAATCTACCTTTCGAAAGGTTTATTGTCTCACCGATCCATGATCGACATAGTTTTCCTTTAGCTTAAACCCAAAGCTGGAATGGATTTTGTCCTTAGAATCTTAGGGCAACCTTAGTGTGCTTCGAGTCTATGTAAAAGTAATTTGGAAATAATCCAAATTATTTGGTTAGGTTATTACAAATTGCTTGATCTGTTAGATTATATTTGTGTCGCAGAACTGGGTAGTTTATGAGGGTCTATGTCAAATGGGTTTTTCGCCTTGAGATGTAAAATTGTAAAGGCCATGATGTAAAGTGTCTTGAGGGTTAGAAAATGCTTTACCCCCTCAATAGTCCTAGGTCCTAGGTGGTTTTTCCAAAGGCTAAGTTCGAGGGTCCAATAAAACTCATAAAAAATTAAAAAATTAAAAAAATTAAAAATAACTGAAAAATAAAAAAAATAAAATAAAATAAAATTTAAAAATAAATTCAAAAAGATAAATAAAAATTTGAAAAATGAAATAAAATAATAATAAGTCAAATTTTTGAGGAAATAAATGCAAGATTTTATTTTTTTAATGTATTAAAATGCATTTACAATTTCGGCAGATGAGATTAAAAGAGATTTTGATCCTCATCGACGGTCGAGATCATTTTGACATGGATCACTCAAACTAGTTGTTGGGAAAATTTTCCTTTAAATGGGGTGTCAGGGGTCATTCGATCTAGGAGTCTTATGCTATATAAAGCTCTCTTGTAGTCATTTTTTTTGTGCAATAAAGAAAGACTTTGGAGTTGAAATCTTGCTCATGTTACTCTTTCGGAAATGCTGTACGATATTTTATTTCTGTGCATGATTTTTAATTACAGCCATTGATGATAGCTTTATGAAGAGTGATTTTAAACAGAGTATCTTATTTAATCACTAGGGTTTGAATGGTTGTTAAATTTCTGAATATGATGGTAGGTATCTCCATTAGATGAGGATTTTAGTATCGTTTTCTCCCTCTTTTTTAATGGTTGAATTATGTTGTGCAGGAAATCCTTTTTTTGAGATTACCGAGCATTCGGGGAAGTTTTCGGCTGAACCAACCAACTCATGGATTTCATTTTCTGAAGATCCCAGTTAGTTTTGATTCCGGGCTTATCATTTGAATTTTTCTTGTGAATGCATGAAGGGTTTTCTGAAGCATCTCACGTTAAACTTAAATTCTGAAAATATTTTTGTGGCATAATGAGAGATCTGGCTATTTAGAGCCTTTAAACTATGAGTACTGTAACTCTTTGGTTGGTTTTTGGTTTCTTTTTAGGGTTTCTTGTATGAGTTCACATATACTACCATGATGATGTTTTGAAGAAAAACTAGATTATGAGGAGATCACATTTATATGTCACCATTGTCGAGAATTTGGAAATCTCTATAGGAATTTCCCTCTTCTTTCCGTAGCCACTACACCTCATTTGATGGAAAGCAAGGACCCCAAGGGATTAAACAAGCCTATCATCTATCGTTGAAGCTCCCTTAGCCCCTTTCGCCTCCATACAGTAGAAGGATAGCTAATGCCATAGATGGCTTTAACCATTGATAGCGACACATTTTGACCATGATCC
This sequence comes from Pinus taeda, assembly GCA_000404065.3. Taxonomy (NCBI): domain Eukaryota; kingdom Viridiplantae; phylum Streptophyta; class Pinopsida; order Pinales; family Pinaceae; genus Pinus; species Pinus taeda. The sequence continues at coordinate 17,081 of APFE031464346.1, read as the reverse complement.
CGTAGATATAGTAATGAAGGATTCACTCAATTCCTTCGAAGTTGAATTTAAAACAAAAACTATCCATAAGATCCATAAAGAGATCTTGGAACTAGTTCTTCAATAAATTCTTATGGTATATCTAGAGGATGACAAGAAGAAATAAGAGTCCAAATATATGGACCTTTATTCCCTAGACAAACTATGTATTGTAAAATCTTGGAAGGGAAATGATCCTATTTGCATTGTTGAACACCAAGTCAAAATTATGACCAATTATTTCCTCAAATCACATGGACAAGATCAGAGAGAAATCTTGGAAATATCTAGCACTAACCCGACTCAACCATTGAAAGATTCCCCTAAGCCACATAAATAAGAAAAGAGAAAGCATATAAAGAGAAACCATAAAATCTTAGAGGAACTATAGGTAATGTTGTTCAACTCTCGCAAAATCAAGTTAACATATGAAGGTTATCACCCTAATGATCCCCACTTGCAAGAATGAAATTTATCTCTAAAAAAATTAGGAGTAGTAACTATAAAGGTAAGAAATGTCCCCTCAATGCTAAATGGAGATCGGAAAATCCAAGTCTTTTAATGGTTCAAGAAAAAAAAACTTTAAGTGAATCAATAGAGATGATTGCCTCCAAAAGGATTAGAGGTTTCTAATCAATGATAATAGATACTTAGGGGCAAGTGGGTAGACTTTCCATATTTTGGAGCTATCAAAAGGTCTTAGTCATATAAATTTCTATGAAATATATGGTCTTAATAGTTAAATTCTAGCTTATTGGGTCAGAGGATATATGTTACTTGTCTAATGCTAATGGACCCACACTTCCTAGAGATAAAACCTTATTCTTCAACTATATCCATTGGCTCAAGTACTTATTCGTGGAGTCTCCTTGGGTACTAGATGGTAACTTCAATCTAATCAAATCCAATGGGCTTCACAACATATTGCATCTTGAATAGATTGCTTCTTAATTTTGTAGGACACAATGTAAAGAGTTATTTTCATGGAAGGTTTAGTTCTCATGAGGCATGACATGGACCAAGAACCCACTAGAGGAAATTTCGGCCTAAAAGTGCCCATGAAATGTTCACGTAATTTCCACGTGATAATATGTAAACCAATCAAAATAATTTATATTTAAAGAGAGGTACATGTTCTAAATAATTTTAAATTATTTCATGTGGGCATCCATGAAATTTTTATTGTTAATTTGGGTATAGGTGCAATATATTAATAAATTTGGATATTCATGAAATATTTCATTAATGTTGTTTACCTACCTTTACCCATATAAAATAGAATATCGAAAAAGTTATTAACGCAATGTAAATATTGATATTAGTGAAAATATTAAATTAAAAATGTGGGCACGTTTGACATTAATAGTCATGCCCAAAAAAAACACCAAATTAAATAGTTATATATATATATCGTCGCAGTTAAATATAAAAGACTTAATAGTTAAAAATAAAATACAATCATAGTTAAATATAAAATAGTTAAATAGTTAAACACAATTAAATATAAAATAAGCAAAAAAACTTATTCTAGAAAAGAGAAATTACTAGATTCCAGACCAAAATATATTTTCTAGGTGAAGTTGTGGCTCCAATAGACAATGTCGTTAAAAAAAACCAGTGATACATCTTTGTAGTTGTCATTCTCTATTGATAGCCCTTGTTTACTCGAGATACTTATTAACTTTGAACATCCCTATACCTAATAGGGTAGGTAAGTTAAATGTATGGCTCACTTTATTTGCTAGAAGTTTATTGCAAGATTTTTAGAGAAGTTGCTTTGGAATCATTTTGAAACTATAATAGCCAATTGATCTCTTTCCATGGACCAAATGCATGTAGAATCCATGTTGAATCCATGATAATATTGAGAGGGGGGCGATGAATCAATATTATACAATTTTTAACAATATTTAGGATATTTAAGCTATATTTGTTAAACCACATAAAAATCATACATCAACCAATACACATAGATGAGGAGACACAAATATTTATGTGGAAACCCACATGGGAGAAAACCATGGAACAAATTCTTCTTTATATATGAATGCATGCACTAACCTACTATTACATCAATTTACTATTACCAACCAGAAGAAGACATCCATCCCCCTAGATTTATAGACACCAATCCCTTGATTTACATGCACCGAGCTTAAGAAGACACTGATCCCATGATTTATAAGCACCAACCTGAAGCAGATTCCCATCCTCTAATTTATAGGCACCAAACTAAATGAAACATTGATCCCCTGATTTATACGCATCACATGTGAAGGATACTTTGATCCCTTTACTTGTAAGCACCAACCTCAAGGAGACTTTGATCCCCTAATTTATAGGCACCAACTTGATATGCATATCAAATCCCTATTTCATAACATTTTCATACTCATATCCACAAGCATTCGAATGAAACTTTCTCATACAAACTTCTTGATTTTTCTCATCCTTTCTTTATCATCTCTTCTACTTTGATCTCAGCTTGATGTTCAACTGCATCTCATATCTATTCTGGTCTTTGCTTCTACACAATCTTGTATATGGTACTAACACTAATCTCTTACATGCTACACTTTGTTCTTGTTCTTCACAACTTAGAATCCAGAAAGAAAATTATATTTCAAATCACATCACACTTATAGACTTCACAACCTTTATCCACACTTCGATTGAACATATTCCCTGTCCAAGTCGCGCATCTTCTATATACTTTATCCTCGGAATTCTTTTGCCTTCATCTCCACATAGTTCATATTTCTCGGTTCTTCTTCTATGTGTTTGATCACACACACTTTCAAATTATTCATACCCACTCAAACCTCTCTTACTTCAGATATTAGTACAATAGACTTGGTCAAATCCAACATGCCATGGGGATCCAATCTACATAATGTGCATTAATTTTCTATTTTCGTGGTTCCTTAGCCCTCACGACTAAACCCTTGAGCACTTGTGACCATTTTTAAAATTGTTTCAACAAATCTAGGATCAGAGTCCATTTATTCTAGTTGTAGGGGCTCAACTATGACCATGTGTTGGGACTGTACTTTTAAATTTTTAATGGATATCGGGTAGATCAAGTTCCCACCTTTCTTCTTACATGCCAATATGGTAATATAACGAGATCAAAGTCCCGTGCCCAATATTTCATTAAGCCCTTAAGTGTTAATCAACTCCCATGTGACATTATTTCACGACCATTTGTTGACAAATTAATTGGATATCAGGTAGATCGGGCTCACTGCTCACTTTATACATGTTGATATGTTGATGAAAAAATATCCTTAGACTGAGTTTCTTATTCCATGTTAAAAGAATTTTTCAAGAACTTTATGGGTGGAATCATTACCTTTCTACACTATCTTGGTAGACAGACTATAATTGACAATTATTTTCTCGTTAATTTGGGACTTTGTCCCTCAGGTTGATTCATTATTGTTTCCATTCTAGCACTGCAATGTTCTAATAGCACACGACATAATATGGGACCCACAATCCCCACATAATCTAACATATGACCTGCAACATCATCCACTACAACCAATCAAGACTTTCCATGTGTACAAGTGCTAACGTGTTCTTTCATGTGTCACCTACCAAATGTCCATTTGACTAGCCAAAAACGCTAAACATGTCTGCCACGTGCCATCACTTGTTATTGACATGCATTAGGGGAATTTTTAGGTATAAAATGGACCTCCTACAAAAAATGTAGAACTAAAATAATTTTTATAAGAACCAATTGGATTTAAGATGATGATGTCAACCATGGGGGATGATTCACCATTTTTGGAGTGAAAAAGTAAAAACATTAAAAATTAAGAAAACTACCTTTTCAACTCATATTTTCAATTTATATCCCTATGGTTTTACTTAAATTTCGAGAAGGATTACTTGTTGGATGCACAATTTAATTCCTCATCTAAGGAGTACCTGTGGTAAATACTTTTGATGGACCTTACTACACAAAAAATGAAAAATACATGAAGAGCGTGATTGCAATAATGTTCTTCACGTATTTATCATTTTTAGTGTAGTAGGGTCCATCAAAAGTACGCAACATGAGTACTCCTTGGACGAGGAATAAATTTTTTCATCCAATGAGTATTACCGCTCGAAATTTGAGTAAACCCATAGGGAGATAAGTTGAAAATACGAATTGAAAAAAAAATCCTTCTTTTTTCCCTCTAAAATTTGATTATGTAATCTAATCTCCACTAATATTTCATAATTTCATTAGGAGGCCCATTTAAGACCTCAAAATTTCCCTAATGTCAGTGCCACCTATCCTTTTTCCATGTGCATTTCGAGGTCACCTAGCTTGTTTTGGTACCTCCTTATCTAGAGTGGTGGAACATACTCTTACCTCTGCACAGGATTTTTTGTTGCACAAGATTTAACTTCCAGACACCATTACCTCCAAACGAACCTTTTTCTTCCGCACAACGTTGGATTCCAGACACCATTTATTACTTATTTTATTTTTCCCCACATATCTCCATATCATATTGGGAATTTTGCACATTTTTTTGTCTTTTGACAATGCCAATACTCTTGAAGTCCAAAAGGGTCTTATCGCTTGGGAGTTGGCCTGTTGACCCTTTATGACCAAGATCGATCATTAGGGCTACCTCCTTCTTGGCCTTTTTAGCCTTTCTGGCTTCCTCTACATCCTCAACCTTTGGCCTTCTCGACCTTCTTGGCTTTCCTTCCTTGCACTTGAATTTATTGCTCAACCAACCTATTTGGCCTTCAACTGCGTGATCAACATGTGCTTGAACTGCTTACTTAGCCAACATATTCAACCTTTTTTTCCTGATCTATTATTCTCATTGTTCCTTTGTCACCTCTTCTATTTAATCTATTGTTCTTCCTTCGATGTTACTGACACTACTACAGTTGAAATCAATGACAACATGTGTGCAACAATGGTTCATGAGTTTCACATCAATGAGAATGTGTGTGTAACAATTCTTCGTGAGGTTGGCATCAATTAAAAAGCACAAATTGTTCGATGGTATACTCTACCTGCTAGGGGTTTGTTGCAAGAGTTTAATGCCTTATTCACTCTATAACATTTTTGAAGTTTTCATAGGCAATAGACTATTCATTCGCAACTAACTTTGTTATGGTAGATGAAAGCATGAATGAGTAAATTTTGGACTCTTTAATGTGTGCTCTATTAAGTTGTTTGGTGGGAGATTCCTATTTGAACTTAATTTTCCATTTCTAAAGAATACCACAATATCATATTGCATCATCATGTCATTGAAACTTGAAATATTATTTCTATGAAGTCTTCACACACGTCATACTGTTGTTTTAGGTTTGTAGCTTTAGGTTTTAATATGTTCAAATTATGAATCTCCAATATGTGCATGCAAGAAGGAGCCCTACAATCTTGTATGGTGTCTCAGAAAACAATGTTTCTCTTAGGCATATAAACAAAGAATATGTTTTTTTAGGTTTCCGCAAGTGATGCTTTCTCTTAAGCAAGTTGTATTATACACCAACATAGATACAACTTTAATAAACATTTAAAAGGTCCATTGACCATATATGGTAACTTTATTTTGGTAAATTTAGTTCTAACATTCACCTTTTTGAGCAATAGGGAATTATTTTTGTTAGTGACAGTAACTTCAAATTGTTTTATTCTAATTGAATGCTTTCCAAATTTTCCAAGAGAGATTTTGCAACTACAATTTAAGTGTAGTTTGTTAGAATTTCTTATGTTGATTTATAAAGCTTATAAATCTCTATTATATTGCCATCATAACTGTGAGAGGGAAAATAAGAAATATTTGAAAAAGGAATGACGAACTCTTTTATTATCTTTCAACATATAATGATTAATAATACCCCAACTACTTTAGGAAAACTATTATGGATTTAACTTGGTGTCAAAAAGATGGAAATTATTTTTATGTTATCTCCACAATCTATCAGTAACCAAAAATAAAATGACATATAAATCTTATAAGTTTTCGAAAGAATTAGTCAAAACCTTGATGGGATGAATCATCACTTTTCTATACTAGCTTGGTAGATAAACTGTAATTGACAATTATTTTCTCGTTACTTTGGGACTTTTCCCCTCGGGTTGATTCATTGTTGTTTCCATTTTAGCAGTGCAGTGTTCCAATAGCTCATAACATGATATGGGATCCATAATCCCCACATCATCCACTGCAACCAATCAAGACTTGCTATTTCTCCGAGTGCTAATTTGTTCTTGCCACTTGTCAACTACCAATTTTTCATTTAGCTAGCCGAAAATGCCAAGCATGCCTGCCACGTGTCATCACTTGTTATGTCCATGTCATTGCCCCCTGTCCTTTTGCCATGTGTCTTTCCATGTCACCTAGCTTGTTTTGGTCCCTGCTTGTCTAGTGTGGTGGAACATACTCTTACATCCACATAGGATTTTCCATTGCATAAGCTTTAACTTCCAAAAATCATTAACTCCACCTGAACCTTTTCTTCCGCACAACCTTGGATTCCACACACCATTTATTACTTAGTCTATTTTTACCACAGATTATTCATTTGTGTTTGCATCATATGTGCTCTAGCAATGAAAATTGGTGGAGAGGCTAAGGCACATAAGGTATCCATGACCTAGAAATGGTTTGGGGAAATTCCACCTAGTTGGAGAAATATTAAAATAATTAATATTTTTAATGGGGTTCGTAAGTCTAAACTTAGGAAAATTAAAATACTAATGGGTATTAATATAAAACTAGGTGAGAATATTCTAAATGACATGGATCAAGCCAAATCTAATCTTAGCCATTGATTAGGGACTTAGTCTTGGTTGTTGAAGACTCAACATGAAAAGTATAAGAGGAGGCTTGAGGGTCAATTGGAGATACAACAAATTGATAAGTCACTTTGATTTTTTGGAGTAGGTTTTTGCTGAGAGAATCGAGCTAGTGATTTGTTGCAGCAAGGGGTTGTTTGGTAGAAGGCTGAGAATACATAGGAGAGAGTTAGAGATAGTACCAGAGAGATAGCATAGAGCCTAGAGAGGCTGACACATAAGTAGTTGGGAGCTACGCAGAGGCTGAAGAGGCTAGCGTGGGTGACGCTGAGGGTCTGAGAGTTCACGAAGAGAGCCAAGGGGCTGATGTAGAGGCTAGCAAAGTTGATGTAGGCCTAACAGGTAGCACTAAGATACTTTCGTGGGGCAGACTGAGTGTTGGTGAGCTTAGAGGGTGATGTAGTCCCTATTAGAGTGACACAGAGAAGTGGAAGTTGTCATAACTGTTGTGGGATTGTTCATCCAGTGATTGATCAGCTAGAATATCTCTCTCCAAGGAGAGGTACTATTGCTAAGGGAATTCTTTGTTGGGTGAGCAATTTCAAGCACCCTAGTTGTATTTAGAACCTACATAATAATAAAACCCTCATATAGGTTGCATCAGTTTTCCCACATTGTGTTTTTCCAAGGATGATTGTCCAAAACTAATGATGTCCCTTATGTGTTTGTCTCATTTATTCTAGTTGTTGATATGTATATGAGTTAAGGATGCATTTGTGTTTATTTCAGTATTTATATTAATAAATAACTTGTTAATGGAATAAACAAGTAGGATAAATTAAACTAGATAATGCAGTAGGGATTTCTATCATGTCAAGATTAGAAATCTAAACATGGTATTAGAGCATTGCAGATCACATTAGAACTGAAGGCACGAACAGTAATCCAGAGAATTTGCAACAATAGCAGTTCTCTCAAGAGACGATGTTGTTCTAGAGAATAATAAGCAAGAGAAGAAGTGATGCAGAGCCTATGTCATCAATTCGAGCTAGGAGGAGGGTCAGCGTAGAGGTAGAGAAGGGAAGATCAAACCTACACAGTACCCCATCATCTTTCTTAATCAGGAAGGATCAACACTATTGCCAGGAGGAACAGATTCTGCCATTGTCGGGATTGCGCGGAGCCTGAAAGGCTCAATTTCTTCAGTTATTGGGGCTTGGGGAGCTGTGCGCACATTTTGATTGAGAATTTGGTGGGGTGTTATTTCTGTTGGTGTATAGCAATACCTAAGGGGAAAGAACCAAGGTAGAGGGAGTCATTAACTTGATGAATTTCTAGCCAAGAAATCCACATCCGAGTTGCAGTTGCAAGGAGGATTGGAGAGGAACGGTTTGACATTTGGTGAGAGGATTTCTAGCTGGGAATTAGGACATAGAGGGAGATTTCTAGAAGGGGAGTCGAAACTCAGAGGGATTCTATAAGAGGAGATGAAATGGAAGTGAGCGGACCGAGGGATTAGAACATGCTGGATGGGGCTACCAACTTTTTCATCTAGAAGGTCATGATCATGGCAGTCCTAGATTGACATCACATTAAGGACTTTGCATTGAGAACTATGGTTATCCTAGTCGAACTAAATTAGAATGATAAGTATGAGGATGCAATGGTGAGGGAAAAGTGCATGATCGTAGACGGTGTCAAAGATCATGCCATACCACATATTGCTAAGAAAAACACAACAAAGGAGATGTGGGATACTTTGACGACCTCGTATCAGGGAACTTCTGTGTAGCGGAAGATGCTATTGGAGAATTAGTTGTGGTCATATCAGATGTAGAAGCGGGAGACGATTGATTTGTTCTTCCTGAGATTGCAGGAGATTCTTGACCAACTGACTTCCATAGGGTCGACAATAGATCTGGAGTATATTCTGAGGACCACCTTGATTGCAGTCTCTAAGGAGTGGGAGACATTTATACAAAGTATTTTTGGTAGTGATACTCTTCTAGGATGGTAGGAGATGTGGGTAGCTCTTCATCATGAAGAGATCAAGAGGTTGACCAAGGCAGGGAGAAGTGGCAAGGGAAGTTGAATCAAGAAAGAGGAGGAGGAGGATGTAGCTATAGCATCTCCAGGACATCAAGGGATGAGAAAGAAGAAGGACATCTCCAAGGTGAAGTGCTTCCATTGTGGTGAGTTGGGACATTATGCATCCTAGTGTCCAAGGAAGAAAAATAATGGGGAGGCTTCCGACTCCAAGGCATCTCCAATTAAGGCAGAGAAAGAGGTCAAGACTGATGACAGCTATGCCATGAGTGTTCATGCACCTCTAGAGAAGAGGTTGGGAGACATCGAGTTGTAGTGAGGAGGACTACATACTAAGTGTAGGATCCTCGAGGTGACCAAACTCTTGTATCATATCTAGATACGGGAGCGCTTAATGATAGTAGTATAATGCTAGATGTTCGGTGGAGCAAAGTGTAGCAGAGCAGTAAGGCATTGATTGGGTGCAGAAATTTGAGGCAGCGCAGTGGAGTGTGCGGCGATGCGAAAGGAGCAAAATTGTATGAAATATCATAGTAACAACAAAGGGAGCACAAGATAGTAGCAGAGGCAGTTTCAATTTCACATGGCTTCCAGACTCTCTGGGATGTCGGTATTTGGGAGAAGTCAGTTACCTACTTCTTGGTAACTGGGTTGCATTGCAACAGTTAGTAGTGGCAGTGATAGAGACAACATTGGCATCATATTGAGATGGAGCTACAATATAGATGTAGCACTGGCAGTGGTAGTGTCATGGGCAAAAGTACAGGAAGCATCAGTGCAGATGATGTGAGGCAGCAGGCCAAGCATCAACACAGGTACCTTTGTGGAGGATCAATGTGATGGTTCCATGGTGAAACATTACTAGAGCACATTCCTCACTAAGAGGGAGTGTTGATTTGTGGAATCAGATGTGATCTAGCCATCAAAATTGGTGGAGATGCTAAGGCACATAAGATATCGAAGACCAAGAAATGTTTTGGGGAAATTCCACCCAGTTGGAGAGATATTGAAATAATTAATATTTTTAATGGGGTTCCTAAGTCTAAACTTAGGAAAAGTAAAATATTAATGGGTATTAATACAAAACTAGGCAAGAATTTTCTAAATGACATGGATCAAGCCAAATATAATCTTAGTTGTTGATTAGGGGCTTAATCTCAGTTGTTGAAGACTTAGTAGGAAAAGTATAAGAGGAGACTTGAGGGTTAGTTGGAGATACAACAAACTGATTAGTGAATTCGATTTTCTAGAGTGGGGTTTTACTGAGAGAATCGAGCTAGTGACCTATTGCAGTGAGGGTCAATTCTATAGAAGGCCGAGAATACATAGTAGACAGGAAGAGATAGTACCAGAGAGACAACGTAGAGCATCAAAAGGCTGATGCAGAGGCAAGTAGGATCTAAGTAGAGGCTGAAGAGGCCAACATGGGTGACGCAGAGGGTCTGAGAGTTGATGCAGAGAGCCAAGGGGTTGATGAAGAGGCTTCAGTAGTTGTAGAGGCTAGCAGAGCTCACACTTGGCCAGGAAGGAGTGTTGGGTGATTTTTGTTGAGGAAACTGAGTGCTAGTGAGTTGAGAGGGTGTTGGAGTCCCTATCAGAGTGATGGAGAGCAATGGAGGTTATCATAGCTGTTGTGGGATCATTCATGAGGTGATTGATCAGCCGGAATATCTGTCTCCAAGGAGAGGTACTACTGCCAAGGGCATTATCTATTAGGTGAGCCATTTCTGGAACCCTATTTGTATTCAGAAATAGCATAATAATAAAATCCTCATATCTGCTACACCGGTTTTCCTGCATCGCGTTTTTCCATGGATGATTGTTCAAAAGTAACGGTGTCCCTTGTGTGTTTGTCTTAGTTATTTCTGTGTTGATATGTATATGAGTTAAGGCTGCATTTGTGTTTATTTCAGTATTTATATTTATAAATAAATTGTTAGACAAATTAAACCAGATAATGCAGTAGGGATTTCTATCATGTCACACTTAGATATCTCAACACATATCTCCATATCATATCAGGATTTGGCACATATTTTTGTCTTTTAACAATGCCAATACTCTTGAAGTCAAAATGGGTCTTAGCCCTTGGGAGTTGGCCTATTGGACCTCTATGACCAAGAGCGATCATTGCGGCTACCTTTTTCTCGTCGTTCTTATCCTTTCTTGCTTACTTTACCTCCTCAAGCTTTGGCCTTCTCAGCTTTCTTGGCTTGCCTTCCTTGCATGTGGATTACTTGCTCAACCAACCTATTTTTCCTTCTATTACGTGATCGACATGTGCTTGAACTACTTTCTTAGCCAACCTATTCGACCTTTGTGTTCGAGTCTATTGTTCTGCTTGATCCTTTGTCACCTCTTCAATTTAATTCGTTGTTCTTCCTGTTGGATACCTATGGCAATAGGTTTCATTTTTCATGATTGGAAAATTCAAATGCCAAAATATGCTCTACTTTGCTGGTACAAAGATCCCATATTTTCAAGAAAAGGCAAGGTGTGTACATGCCTTCACATCTATTAAATTTTGATGGATGCTCCAACAGTCTAATCTGGATCATGCCATGTTTCAATTTTCTATTATAGAATAGAGAAAGAACTCTGTCCAAACTCTTTAATCTTGGCAGATCAGTAGTTAGGCAGAGAAAACTAAGGTTCCCAACTGCTTAATCTGGGGCCTTGGAAGAAATAAGGGTAGTGCTAGATAGGAAATCAAAGGAAAAAGCCAATGGAAAAGAAAAGGCACATAAACGGTCTGCAAGTCCAAGTGCACCCTCCAAGAAGAAACAAAAAATTCTAGGTAAGTAGTTGGGTAGGTAGATGGGGTTGCAGAAGTGGTGCCCCTACCAAAATGTATTTTGTTGATTAAATACAAGGAAAACAACATCATGAAGCATGTCTAACTTCCCTTTTTTCCTAATTCATCACTCATTACTAACATCCCCTCACCAGTTGTGAGTATGAAATAATTCAAGGTTTTATGTTGGTTCTTATTGCCTTTAAAAGCCACATTTCTTGTGCAAAGTTCTTTTCATTTTGATCTACTCTTTAAACTAAGTTGTTTTCAGGAAAACTTAGTAATATCACTCCTCATTCACCTTCTCCCTCCATGTTAACCTCTAACTTTTATTATCTAGCTCCCTATGTTTCCCTTTCCCTACTATTATAACACCATGGTGTATAAACCATAATCATTTTATAAATACCCCCTCCTTAGCACTATAGCCATATGATTCACTACCAAGGATTCAAATTGACATCTGGTCAGTCTGAGAACCCAAGCCTAACCTCTCTTCACCCCTCAGAAACTCATCTGCTTAGCCCACCCTTCACTTTGCCTAAGCAACCTTGAAAAAACCCTTTTTTCACCCTTAGACCCACTCAAAAAAGCAAAAATATGCAAAAACCCACTTTATCTGCCTTATCCTAAGTTTTGAAACCAATCCACGATCTTGCAAAATTTCATGAAAAACCATAGCTTCTGCGTTTTTCTAAAGTTTTCGGCTATACATGGTTTAACAAAGAAATACATTACAAACCATGAAATTTATTAAAATTTTGAAGGGTCCCGTCGGGCGCAAATTCGAAGGAAAAAAATATTTTAATACCCGCCCGACGCCGTATCATCCGTGCAAGTCAATGGCCCGTCGACCGTCCGATCAAGCCATTTTCATCTAACGGTTGACATGGATATCGGACCGGCCCCGACATCCGAAGAATATCGTCCGATATCTGTCAGACGCTGACGTCAGTCCAGGTCCACGCGTCGGCCCCAAATCTCATCGGATCCCCCTCTAACAGATTCCTTTCCGTAGCATAAGCAGTCTGATATCATACCGCCATGGTTTCCGGTTTTCCGCTAAAACTGCCTGCCAGCGTCACCGCCGCGTCACCGCCTGTGTCAGCGCCACATCCGCAACCTCCGTCCGCCATTTCTCCACCTGTCTGCCACCTCACCACCCCCGTGGACCACTCATGGGTCGCCACGTCACCTGAGACGTCATCGACGTCATCCGACCCTGACCCACCTGGTGACGTCATCCAAAAAAGGCGCGAAAGACCCCAAAAAGCCATATTTTGTCAATTTTCGTTTTCTTTTTGCACTTTTGCAAAAAACTATTCTTGCACCCGTTGCATGCATTTTATGACCAAATTACACCAACCTGCTCAAATCAACCAGAGGACCTTCGGCGTGCCTACCCACCTACATTGGTGACCCGACCCATCGATTTACCAGGTATTTCACCCTGCAAGTCTTCTCTAAAGCCTGGTTTTTTCTGCAATAACTGAAAACTCACTTAAAAGCACTAAAAACGTATAATTCACCGGAGAATTCCTTGCACCCAGTTCCCACTTAGATATTTAGCGGTCGAAATTCACTAGCCGAGCTTGTTTGAACCAAACTTTTATTGAAAACCTGCATTTTCGTTCGCGCAGTCGTGAACAGAAACCCGGAACCTACACTTAATTATTGAGAAAGGTCTGGTAAAGACTAAGATTTTCCCTCTCAAGTGACTGAAACAGTATTTCAATTGCTGCAAACTTTCCCTGTTACCCTTCATTTCTCAATTTACCTCTTCACTCAGGCAGCATTCTTTCCTATTTTTCAGTTGAAGAAACAACAGTCCATATACAAAACAGAATCCAAATAATCATGGAGACTCTAGTTGCACCTGTGGCCCTCAATGTTTCCCCTTTGAATGCCCCTCAGAGAGAGCTGGAGTGGCAGGATTTGGCAGACTTGGACTACCAAATCTCAGAGGACTCCTCATCACACAGCAAGTTCCACCTCCACCTACTGAATGAGCTTAAGACCAAACATGTGGATGGGACATACATATTAGGCATTTGGGATTCCTTCGTCCCAATTTTCAGGCTCCCTCAGGTCAACCAATTCGCTGACCTGATTCATCTATGTGTTGTCTGCTATGACCCCATTCAAAGAGCTGTGCTTGACCCTTCAGGCTCAGTTGTATTATACATGACCCCTAAAGCCATTAGAGAGATGCTATAGTTCAAAACTCAGAAGAAATTGATCCCCTTGTCTCTATTAGATTTAATAAACCAAGGAGCGAAGATGCTGACAGATGCACAAATCACAAAGCTCAACCAATTGTTTATTAAAAACTCTGATACTGTGCTATACCCTCCTATTTTTGATGGTTACCTCAATCAACTGGGTGTAGATCTAGCAGACATGATCAGTTCCATCTTGGGGTACAAATCAGTTGAATTTATTTATGAAACTGTACTGGTGATGATGACTATGTTTTCCCCTGGAAAAACTCCAATCTATTATGATTATGCCACATACATATCAGATAAGATGCATGAGCAGTTTTTGATGTCAAAGAGGGTGTTCAGATACACCTCTCATCTCCACTCATTTTATATTATCACATGAGAAGTTTCCTCACTGTTAAGAGATACAAATGCATCAAGGCCAATCCCAAGGTCATAGTGTACTGGACCTCAGTATTTCATTCAGAGCCTACTCCCATATACCTGCTATGAATTTAATAAGACTCTCATACACCCAACATGTATTTATTTTAAGCTCGCCTCCGCCCAAGAACTGACTGATGAGATGCAGAGAATCCTGCAGTTATCCAAAACGTATAGAGCCATTGGGAATTGGTACTTTTACCAAAACTACAACACGTAATCAAGAAATATGGGTGTGAGTTACCCCCATAAGATTTGGCCCAAATATGTGCCCATGCGACTATTGTCCTTGAATACTTCAGGAATTTGGGAATGCTGAATGGTACACTTTGCAGGCAAGGGCAAGAAGGCACAGCTAAAGGTGAAAAATCAATTGGGCCACCTTGTTTTGAACAAAAGGGAAGGTTGGAAAGAAGCTGATAGAAAGCTAGAATGCCTTGGCTTGAAGACCAGCTTCCTCTGGAAGCCCTATGACCCCAATCACTCCATATCATTTAGAAGGCTCAAATACAAGCTCTCTAGTTATGACCATGTGAGTTTGCCCCACATTGAAAAATTTGCCAATCAACCAAAATGGAAGAGGGGCACACTGGAGGAACCGGTCACACAAGAAGAACTGAATGAGAGAGCTAGAAGACATCTTCTGAAATTGGTTGACTTGGAATCTCCTTCATAGGTATTCGCTCTGCGAAAGCCTCAAGCAGGAGCAGCTGCCTCATCCTCTACATCACATCAAGAGGCAGTCCAAACTGCAAACCAAGCTCAGAGCAAGGCAAGGAGAAGGAGATGGAACAGGAACAGGTTCAGCAGGGACAGGTTCTGCCACCCCAACAGGTACAACAGCAAAAGGAGCAGCCAGGGCAGGAGGAACAGACAACAGAGGCCCCAATGGCCACACAGCAACAACCAACACAAATGGCACCTCCCCGGCAAGACTCAGGGATTGACTCTTCTGTCCTCCAAACCCCTCAAAGGGAGGATGTGAACAGAAAAAGAGACAGAGAGACTCCCCTCACTGCATCACCAACTAAAGGGGAGAAGAGGCAAAGGCTAAATCCTTTTTCTGAAGAAGAAATGCCAATGGGGCAGACTTCGGGTACAGGCCTGCCCAGCATGGAGGCCTCAGCTAGCTCCTTCCAACAAGAACAAGACAGGGCAGTAGTAGGAGAAGTTAGCTCCTCAGGTCAAAGGAGGGAAGGTGAGAAAAGCATTAAGCAACAATTTAAGGACATCAAAAGCAGAAATGAACCTTTAAAGCTGCAATTATATAATCATCTATTGAAAATGGCCCCTACGAACCAGCAAAGGCTCATGTCTACATATGATGCACATGAAGGAAAAATGATTATGAGCCATTTTACACCAACAGTGCAGCAACCACGGTCAGCTGTAGATTATATCAGGACCAACCTGGAGGTCCTGTCCAAAGACATCCACCCAATGGATCAAATAGAATTTCATAAACAAACGGGTGAGATGGTCTATGCCACATTGGCAGATAAAACCCTAGTGAATTATAGGCTACAAAATAGCCTGAACAAAACCACTGCACAAATTGAGTTGGAAAGGGCTTCCTCTCAAGCAAAAGACAACAGGATCAAAGCTCTGGAGGAAATCATAATAGAGCTTGGACATGATCCTAAAGATGTCAAGGCAGTGCAGGAGATTCTGAAGTTGAGGGATGCTGATATGGCAGCATTGAGAAAAATGATAAAGATCCCAGCAACTCTCCATCCTCAAATAGAAGAGATTTCCCAGCTCAGACAAGATAAGGATGCAACTGCTATGCTGATGACATTGTATAAAGAGCTCATCCACACCCAAGAGAAGCTGCAAGAATCAGAGGCTACCCTGCAGGCAGCATTACAGCAAAAGGAGGCAGGAAAAACCTCACAACCTCCTCCAGAAACAATAAATCTTGAGGAAATCCCTCAAACCACTGCCCCTCCCAGCCAGCAGGTACAACAGGCAGCACCATCCACCTCAACACCAACAACAGAGCAGGCTGAAAGCCTTGATATGCAAAAGCTGAGGAATGAAATTCAAGTCTTGGAGTCTCAGATGTCAGAGTTAAATCAAGCCAAAGACACTCTGGCGAAAATCAATGAAAAATATTACAAGTCCAAGCAGAATTTGGCTGAAAGAGAGAGGGAGGTAAAGGCTCTTAAGAAGAGAATAACTGAGCTAGAAAAAGAGCTCACACTAGATAAGGTCACATATAAACTCAAGAGGGTCCTGTGGGGCAATATTGGCCAGTCCATCACAGATCATTGGGAGTATATTGAGGCCATCCATGAGCAAATAACGCTCATTGGAAAAGCACACAGAGAGATACAACGGGCAAGGGCATCTCTAGGCAATATGCCTGAGATTGCCTGTAGAATGATAAACGTGCTAAACTAAAGGAAAAGCTCCCAGCTCATCAAAATGGGAATTGGAAACAGGACGGAGACCATCTTACTGATCAAAAGGGTCCTGACATTAAGAAACCTGATTCAGACCCTAGAAAGAAGAACCCAGGATATGCAAGCAGATATCAACAAATTCCAGAACAGGTTCATGGCATTGTAGAACAGGGGTCTTCCTAGCCTGCTGGAGCCATCAGGAAAGTTGCTCTCACATGAAAAATATGCTAAGAGAGTGAACACTTTTGCTGGAAATCAGATTTCAGAGGCAGCTAGTTCATCAGCAGAAACAGGACTAGTAACAGGGCAGATCCTCTTCAACAGGGTAGAAAGTTTATTTTTTATTATGAATGAAATCACACACTTGTTTGATGAGCCTCCCCATTTTTACAAGTACACAGAGG
>APFE031464345.1:0-34047 GCA_000404065.3 Pinus taeda | reverse complement strand
ACACATAAAACAAGAGAGACATAGATATACATGGTTCACCCAGTTTGGGCTACATCCACAGAGAAACATCCAGTCCTTCTTTTATTATATTATCCAACAAACTAAAGAGAGACAACCTACAGCAGATCCGTTGTAACTCCCTCTTCGCTCTCAATCTCCTCTCTTTTCCTTACTTCGAATACAGATCTACATAGACGTAATAAAATTCCCTCATATATAGCGAGGGGTTGCATTCTAGGGAAAAAAACCCTAAATTAAACATAACTTCTACCGTCAGATCATCTGCCTAATGGGCACCCCAGATTGACTAGAAATTACTATACATTTACAAGGCAATTTTACATTTATTTTTAGCTTCGGGGGCGTTGCCCCCAAGCCCTCGCCAGGGGACGGCTGGCCCCCAGACCCCCCAACTGGGGGGGGGGGATTATCCCCCCCGCACCCCCCCATGTGGAGGGGTGTGCAATCTTCCTGGGGTATACATCTAGCTGAAACCTTTGAATACAGAAGATAATTAGGCTCCACACCCAACATTATTCTCGATGCATGGGTTTCATGCTCAAGAACATTTTATTTATAGGTCAAGCACCCATTGAGTGATTCTAGGAATTTTTCATGAAGTCATGGAGTCAAAAGTGTCATTATCATACATGGAATACCCCTTTGGGCATGTTGTATCATGTAAAAAAATCAAAGTCAAAAGTATCATAAAGACCCTCCAAGACCTTGTCGAACAAGAAGCAACAAGCTGGCCTTCATGAGATGACAAGTCGGCCTCATAAGGCTATTTGAACTACAAGAGAAGCCTACATATAAGAAAGACATTGACCTCATTTTTGCATCAATCAATAAAGAAACAACAAGTTCGATCAAGGAAGAGAAGAAGACAAGAAAGAAGCCTAAACACCCAATGAAGAGAAAAAGAAGTAAAATTTTTGGATTGTTTTTGGGATAAATTACTTCGCACATGTGAGTTTAGGGCATCACTATGGCTGACCAAAATCTCTAAATTGTAAAGATGCCGAAATTTGGAAGTTAAAAGATCAAGGAAGGAAGCTAAGTTATCAAGGAAGGGAATCAAAGCCAAGTGAAGAAAAGGCGGATCCTATTTATGCCCTAAATTAGCCACACGTGCAACCTAAGGTTTTTGCAGTTGGGCCGAAGTTGCTATCAAGAAGTTGCAGGTCCAAAATCTCAGTCAAAGGAAACGTTACAGCTACTATAAGGCAAGTTTGACTCAAGTTGACTTTGTGAGAAGGGAATTCTTCAAGGAGAAGTTTGACTTGGTCTTGGAGTGGTCTTTGTCAAGGGTTATAGGCTTGGAATTCGTAATTTGAAGTTTTATAAGAAGAGAAGAGTTATTGTTGGTTTTCCTCTCAATAGGAGAGGTTTTGGCCCTAGATTATAGCCTATATCTTGTTTCCTCATGTCTCATTTTTCTTAATTGTTTGGTAATGTTTGATGATAGAAAACACAATAATGATCAAGTGAAAGAAGAATTTAATCAAGTTAAGTTAAAATACATCACAAGCAATTAACAAAGTTAGAGAAATCATCCTATTAAGCTTCCCCTAGATTTCTCAACATGGTAATAGAGCTAAGGTAACAAGACAATAAGATGCAGCTTGAAGATCATCAATTAAATAAGGATACATAAGGGTATAGCACAAGGAGATCATCAAGAAGGACTAATCCACACAGTACCTTGAAGGAAGGAACTAAGGAACATCAAATAGGATTACCCATGTTATCACAAGGATCGTACCATCTAGAAGCAACAACACTTTGAAGAAGAAGAAGACCTCAAATACCCCATAATCAAAGAAGGACTCTACACTTGAATCATTCTTGGTAAGCTCACACATTCTATGAATCATCATCCAAAATAGCACCCATCATCAAAAGAATCAAGGCCATCTCCCTCACATTGAAGAAAGAATCTCATCTCTAATGAAGGGCTCTCCATTAAAGAAGAAACATTATTTTTTGAAGAAAGAAATCAACATCATGAAGAAGGAATTGAGTTGAAGATATCATCATCAATGACCATATTCACTTGACAAGTAAGTATATTTATATTTTTGTATGGATCTACTATCAACATGACTTCATTCTGCAAGGAAAGCAACAAACTGGTTGGGTCATCAAATTTCCTTGAATGGAAGAAGAGGATAGATTTGATCCCCATAGAGAATGAAGTTATTGAATATGTTAAGGGTTCAATATCCAAACCAACTCAAGAACAATGTCGAGCACTATCAAAATACACGAAATGGGATGTAAGGGCTCAAAGAATCCTCATAATCAAGGATTCACTCATCCCTTATGTATAAAATATGGAGACATTGAAAAAAACCTATGAAAAGTTGGTAGAATTGTTTTCCATAAGCAGTGCAGGAGAAGTTATATCATTGAGGACTGAACTATACAAGATGAAGGTATCAAAGGAGGAAGGGGTAGCCTCATACCTTATGATGGTATCTCAAATAAGATATCAACTACAAGAGCTAGGGGTAATAATGTCCGCTAAAGAACTGACCATCATTGTGCTTAATGAACTACCTGATGAATGCGGAATCTTTGTATCAAGTATCTATGGAAAGAAGAAATCCACTATATTCAATGAATTGTGGTCATTACGTAGGATTGAAGAAACTAGGTTGAATACAAAGAGCGATGTTGGATCAAGTGAACAAACTTGATCATATGCAACTATGGCTAAGATAGAAAGGGAAGTTTGGAAAGTTTGATCCTTGGAGAAAGAAGAAGCTTGAAATGTCAAAGATCCAATGTTATGAATGTAATGAATATGGGAAATTTAAGAGTAATTGTCCTAAACTCCAGAAGGAAAACAAGAAAATAAAAGATAGAAATGAAGTCCATATCCCCAAAGAAATAGAAGAACTTGAAAAGAAGAAGTCAAAGGAGGAAGTGAAAGACCTTTATTATGACTAAAATAACCTCATTCACTTTGTTTGTAAGAAGATAGTAGTCATGATGGAATGCATCACAAGAATGATAGGATGCATCATAGTTGAGATAGATATTACATTATCATAGTGGCATGTAGGTTAGTCAAAGTAGAAGTCTATATGGTTGAAGTAGTCATCATAGAAAGGAAGTAGCTCATGGCATCTTCATTAGAAGCATATAAGGACAACCAAAGTAGTAATGTATATTATTGGAGAAATTCATATATCAAGATAAAAGATAAAGAAATATCATCATATATCATAATTATTAGAGAGGATCATTTGCAGAATGAGGATCATCAAGATCCTCCACTAGAATATTTATTAGAAGGTTCACCCCTACTATGTAGAAAGCAAGTGCCTTGTAGATAGTCCACATTCCACCTTGTGTGGGATCTATTGAAAAGTGTAACTAGGTTCGGTCTTCATAATGACATGTGTAATTGTGATTTTATGTAATTGCTGAAAATAAGAAAAATAAAATTATTATTGTAATGCTTGTCTCATGGGTTTCATGAGCAGGGAATTTGTTTTTAGTAATGGCGCCCATTGTGAGCCTTTAGGTTTTATCTCTAGTCATAAAAGTCAAATTGAGCCAATGTCATGTATGAAGGACCCTTCTTGGGCATGTTACATTTTGTATGAGTCATTAAAATAAGTATGAAAACCCTACAAGACAAGCACAAGACCTATCCTTCAAATCAACATAAGATGAAAGTAAGATAATCTCCAAAAGACATGTTGGCCTTGTCTCCAAGTCATGTCAACTAATTTGCATGGGTAAAATACTATTTATAGGCAACTCGAGTTTCATTCTAGGCATTGAATTCAGTCTTTCATCTGAAATACATCAGAAGGCATGAAAAGGAGAGGTAGAAGCCTCTCATCCAACGCAAGAAGAAGGAGGAGGATTCGAGCTATTTTGGCATTTTTTTTGTTACCTTTTCCTCACACATGTGGCATGTATTAAGTGTTCTACAATAGGGTTTCCTTAGTCAGCAAAGAAACCAAGAAAAGGATCTTTGTATTATCATAAATCATAGTCGAAGTCATAATATTGAGTCTCCTAGTCAAGTGAAGAAGGAATATATCTCCAAACAGCTCACATGTGAGAATTTCAAGGATATAGATAAGCCGAGAGTTGCAAATATATGGATGAGACCGAAATTTCAGAAGTGAAAATAGTTTGAATTATGTTGACCATAGAAGGAGGAAAGAGAAACATGTTTATTTCAAGAAGGATTTCATGAATGAAGGTGTGGGACTTGGTCTTGGAGTGGAAAATAGGTCAAGGTTCTTGGTCTTGGTATTCGTCAATTGGAATCTCTATAAGAATAAGAATTTGTTCAGGTGTTCCTCTCAAGTGTGAGAGTTTTTGGCCCTGGATGATAGCCTATATTCTATGTCTCTTGTCTCTTTATGGTTTATGCATTGGTAGTTGTTTTATGAAGAACAAAACTATAATAATATAAGTAAAATAAGATCCTAATCTAAGAATTAAAAAGCACTCATAAGCAGTTATCATTAATAGACAAATCATCTAATCTCGATGCCCTAGATTTATCAACATGGTATCAAAGCTAAGGTGACTAAATCAAGGTGTTAGTGTCAGTCTTTCCAGCCTTCCTCCAGTGATCAAATGTGCTCTTACAAAGTGATTTTGAAGTGTCAAGGTCAAATTTTGTCATTTCAGTGAGTCTTCAAGCAAAATTTGGTCACTAGGCATTAGGTCTAGGGTTTGCTCTCACTCTTTTCAAAGTTGCCCAAATGCCAACCTATGTTACTATTCATCTGACCCTATCATCATTCAGAGGGTTTTCATCATCATTTCAAGTTCCATAGGGTCATTTTACAGCTTATCCATGCTTCAGTTGTGCCTAGGCAAGGTTCATTTCCCTCTCCTAGGGTTTTGAAGGCAATTTCTCTTGGACGGTCAAATCAATGGTAAAACTTGTTTCCTGATGTTCATACACCTTCCCCTATCCTTAAATTACCTTACCAAATTCTTTCCAACACTCAAATCCCCCAAAATCCTCATTTTTGCACAAACCCTAGTTTCTAGCTACAACCTGGCAATTTTCTAGGTTGGGCCTGTGTTTTGCCCTTTTGGACCCCTTCCCCTCACTCGATCTCCATGATTCCACTCTCCCCTGCTTCCTAACATCCCTCCCTACTCCCAAAAATTTCCTCAAGAATTTAGAAGCCCCTTATCCCCTTCATTTCGCTTCATTTCGACCAAAACCCTTGTTCCACACATCGGGATAAGTTTCACTAAAATGATGTTTTTGAGCAATCAAAGATGATTTTTTCAAAACTGAGAGACGTTTTTGTCCACAACATGCCAAAGAAGAAAAACCTCTTTCACTTTTTGCACGGGTGTCATGGTTTGAGAGAAATGTCAAGAATTTCGTTGCCTCAAGAGAATCAAAGACACCTCTGAAGTGACCTTGGGAAAATCACGTGTTCTCCTAGCTTGGTTGGCCAAATGATTTTCTTGATGGGTAAAATGATAACTAGACACAAATATCTTTCCAATGAGCTATCATGAGCTAAATTTTGGGTTGAGTAAGGCATTCAAAAGTTGACTGCAACAGCACTCTTCCTTGAGGCAGCCTCATCTGGCACTTTTTGACCAATCTTGGGAGATTTGATTTTTGACAGGTCAAATCAACTCCAAATTTAAAAATTCTAGTTGGGTTGGAAAGTAGACTCACAGAAATTTCCAAAAATACTACTCTTGCCCAATTTTTCCACCTGCAAGTGCCCCAAACATGGCTCCAAAGGGGCGCGACATGTCAGGCAGGGGGGCATGACATGTCAGGCAAAATTGCCCAGAAATGCATTGTACAGCCCAGAAAACGCAGATTTGACTCAGTTTGACTTTTTGAGGTGAATAATGATTCTCTTTGATGTAATTATGGTACTTTTATGACACTTTTACTCTTATGTATCTCTTCTAGAAGATTCATTCATGAAAAGGGTACAAATTAAATGAATGAATTGGTTTCCAAGTTTATAGAGGCAAGTTGAGTTGACTGCCTAGTTTGTAGTACTTAATTTAGAAGTGGTTGAAACAGCTCCTAGGATAGTGAGCTCGACCCATGGAGGCAGGGAAAGAGGTTATATCATCTATATTATATACTTTCTTGCTCATTTTCATGGTTGGACTATTGAGGGAGAAGCTATCATTGTATTATTTCACTGTATCTCTGCAATTTTTGGCTAAGGAAGACCAGGGTTTTGCAGTCCTCTTTGGGATTCTTGTGGACTCATGTGTTGATGGTGTGTTTTTCAATGTTCTTGTAAGCTTTGTTATGTGATTCATTTCCTTTCTTTACTTCTGCACATTAAACAAATGAAGTGTTAAAGTAAGAATTCATGCTTGCCATGCTCTGCTTTTAAGTTTGTTTAATTTCAATGTTTTCTACTGTCTAAAGAGAATTCAAAGTTATTGTTTGATCTCTTTAGCTCTCTCACCTGTCATTCCCAATCATCCACCTCAATCAAAGGCATCAATACTGTCTCCTACCTCGCCCCAAAGAACCCCCTGCAGAAACTGTGTCCAATCCCCGCACCCAAAATTGCCATCCTCTCAATTTGCCACCAAAAACCCTAAAAACCCCAAATCCACCCTTTTGATCAGTTTACTAGCCTAAATCAGTGTTACCCTATTGGTCATCTCATCTATTGGAGATTTTACAAGATAGACCGGAGAGAGCCTTCTCCTGCCCCGTAGGGCTAGCTACGAGGCTAAATGGTTTGATGTTGCCTTGAGGTTTGCCTTTCTCAGCCTGAGGTGAAATTTCAAGCGCTAACACAAGGAAGGGAATCTTATCAAGGGACACTCAGGAATCAAATCTCGAGGAAGGAATCAAAGAAAAGATCATCTTGAAGTCAAGATATACAAAGCAAGCATGTGTAACCCTATATCAAAGAAGGAGTCTATAGAGAATTCTTGGGATCATCATTGAGAAAAGAAGGCCAAGTTGAAGAGATATAAAAATAAAGGTAAGAGAATCACTTCAATATCAGGATCATATCATCATCAATCAAAGAAGCATTCCTAGGATCCACTCTCAATTAGTTTGAAGTTGAAGTAAGTTAGATCAAAAGATGTTGTCCTCAAGATTCTAAGGTTATCTCTCTCAAGAAAGATCCCTACGATTGAATTCATCATTGATCTTCATCAACAAAGTATCCACCATCAAAAGATCCAATGGATATCCTTCTCTGTGGGATAAAGGATCATTATTGAAGAAAACTATCTTCATCGAGCATAAGTTTTCTATCATTTATATCATCATCAACATCAACATCAAGCAAGCAAAAAGAAGAAGGATAATTCTATCAAGTAAGTATATTTATGTCCGCATATGAATCTATCAAAATGTCTTTTTGCGAGGAAAGCAAAAAAATGGTTGGGGCTTCAAACTATCTTGCATGGAAGAAAAGGACAGATCTAAATCTCATTGAAAATGAGGTTATTGAAGATGTCAAAGGATTTATCACTAAACCAAGAAAGGAATATGCTCAAGCTCTTGCAATGTATATGAAAGGGGAAGTTAGGGCTCAAAGTATTCTCATAGAATCTATCAAGGATCCTCTCACCCCATATGTATCCAAACTCGAAAATTCAAAATAAATATATGAAAAACTAGTAACGTTGTATTATGTAAGCATTGTGGAGAAGTCATCTCATTAAGAAAAGAACTCTAAAATCTCAAGATGTCAAGAGAAGATGGAATAGCCTCATATGTTATGAGGATATTTGAAATCCGGGTTCAACTACAAGATCTGGGAGAAGTGATGTCTGATAGAGATATGACTACAGTTGTATTAAATGCACTACCGAAGGAGTAGGGTAACTTTACTTCAAGTATTTGTGGGAAGAAAGAAGTTAATCCATTCCAAGATTTATGGTCACTGTGCAAGATTGAAGAATCTATACTAAAGGCCAAATCTAATGTGGGATCAGGTGAGAAAAATCAAGCTTATGCTACAAGCACAAGAAGAAAGGGAAAATTGGAAAGCCTGGTTCTCAGAAAAAGAAAAGGGACATGTCTAAGATCCATTGTTATGGGTGTCGAGACTATGGACACTGCAATAGAGATTTTCCTAAGTTCAAGAAGGATAAGATCAAAAGAGGAAGAGAAGAAGCTCATATCACTGAAGAAGTGGAGGAAGCTAAAAAGAAGAAGTCCAAGAAAGAGGAAGTAAGAGATATCTGTTATGACTGAGATAGTCTTTCTCACATAAGTTCTTTTCAAGTTCCTAAGTCTTTTGTTGTAAGATATAGCTATCACGATTCACTAAGACAAATAATGGGATGCTTCAAGGCATCATAGAAGCATTGAAAGAAAGAGCTTAGGACATCATCATAGAGAAGCATAGAATATGGTTGGAATCTATCAAGGATATAGCTCTTGGGAAACTCATTAGAAACATAAGTGTCACTCGTGGAAAAGAAATAATAAGGTCATCTAGTACAAAGCTCATCATACATCTCTAAAGAAAACATTTGTTAGATGGGGATACTTTAGATCCTCAAGATTCTCTGATGGAATATTCATTGAAAGGGTCATCAATCAAGAGAGGAAGAAAGTGGTTCATCAAGAATTCCAAACTTGTGGAATTCATGGGGTGATGGTATGATGACATAAAAGGTGAAGCAGATCAAGGGATTGAAGCTCTTTCAATCAAGGAAGTTGTTGTAGGAAGTCTGGATGACCCAAAGGAAAATAAGGTATGTATGCTTATATTCAATATTGAAGAGTCATGTCATATGAATGCACGTAACATGGATCAATGCTCTATCTTGAGAGCATGATCAAAATAAAAGGATCTACTCCTCTAAAAGGATAGAAGAAGGCATGAGTCACACATTGTCTAGATGAAATCAATATAATATGTCCTCGTATGTAATATGAGGTGGTTGACAACAACTGGAGGGATTCTGATTGGAAATTCCTAGGAATGAAATGTGTAAAGAAAGGAAGGAAGAGATTGTGAGATATTCAACCATGGAAAATGGAAATCAACATCCAAAGACCAAGAATATTTGACTAGGATATCTCTGTGAAAGATATGAAAAACATAATGGAGTATGAAAAGAAAGAGACCCTTGAAAATATATATCTCCCGAGATTTATCGATATGTATGTAGGATGTTGATACAAATTAGAAGATGTCATGATGAAATACCGTCACAAAGGTAACTTTAATGTTCATTTATTTATTTTTCAACAATATTTGGATGGGTGTATGTAGGGCTACCAAGGGAAGAGCTATGGAGGTCTTCCACCACTATTAACCATGTAGTAGGAAGGAAGTTCACATGGCATGGAAGTAGGTAGCATGGCATGAAGGAAGGATAGATATGGATTGATGGATCACTTTCCAATGATGACATGACTAAATCATGGATGAAAGTGATGGATGGTTTGTGCCTTATGAAGAAGTCCCAAACATGAGGACTCTCGAATAACAAAAATAAGTTCATGACATCATGAGGAGGAGTTTTTCAAGTAGCTAGTTGTCCCATCATCTCCACCCGAGGAGTTGTTGTAGGTCCCTAATTAAGAGGGAGCCTCCTAATCCAAGAGGGAGCTTAAGTACATTCCTTCTGTAGGATTGAGTACATTCCTTTATTGGAATAGATATGTCCTCCCTAATTAAAAGGGAGAGATAGACACATCATTTTTGTCTTCACTTGGGAAGATAAAATGGAGGATTGGGTAAACATATGGAATTTGATACTTTTTGAGGACAAGTTAGGGCATCCAAGATAAGAGTAGTCATAGAGAACCGATATTATTTGAGGATTAGGAATCCAATATAAGAATAGTCCTTGTGGAACACACCCTGAGAACCCGGTTGGGGTATGTTTTGAGATAGACAATGATGAGGGTGTCTATACATCATTGTTATCTCCATCATTGTGCTAAGATCTCGTGGAGAATTAGAGTTGTTAGTCAAGGCCTTACTATGTGACAATGTTGGTTGATATGATGCTATACATATGGGTTACCAATCCGACTCTTCTTATGAGAAATTATTTATATTGAGAATGACCAAGTACCATTATGAATATCTCCCTAGTTAAGAGGGAATGTTGACAAGTGTAACTAGATTTGGTCTTCATAATGACATGTGTAATTGTGATTTTATGTATTTGATGAAAAGAAGAAAAATAAAATTATTATTGTAATTCTTGTTTCATGGGTTCACGAGCAAGGAATTTTATTTTTATAAAGGACTCTCATTGTGAGCCTTTAGATTTTATCATCTAGTCATAAAAGTCAAATTGAGTCAATGTCATGTATGAAGGACACTTCTTGGGCATGTTACATTTTGTATGAGTCATTAAAATAAGTATGAAAGCCCTTCAAGGCAAGCACAAGACCTCTCATTCAAGTCATCTCAATATGAAAGTAAGATAATCTCCAAAAGGCATGTTGACCTTGTCTCCAAGTCATGTTGGCTAATTTTCATGGGAAAACTACTATTTATAGGCAGCTCGACTTTCATTCTAGGCATTGACTTTGGTCTTGCATCTGAAATACATCAGAAGGTGTAAAAAGGAGATATAAATGCCTCTCATCTAGCATAATAAGAAGGAGGGGGATTCGAGCTATTTTGGCACTATTTTGGTTACCTTTTCCTCGCACATGTGGCATGTATTAATGGTTCCGTAGTAGGGCTTCCTCAATCGGCGAAGGAGCCAAGAAAAGAATCTTTATATCAGCATAGTCAAAGTGATAATATTGAGTCTCCTAGTCAAGATAAGAAGGAATATATCTCCAAATGGCTCACATGTGAGAATTGCAAGGGTATAGATAAGCTGAGAGTTGCATATCTGTGGATGAGACCGAAATTACAGAAGTGCAGACAATTTGACTTGTGTCGACCATAGAAGTAGGAAAAAGCAACAATTTTGTTTCAAGAAGGATTTCATCAAGGAAGGTGTGTGACTTGGTCTTGGATTGGAAAATAGGTCAAGGGTCTTAATCTTAGTATACGTCAATAGAATGTGTTCAGGTTTTCCTCTCAAGTGTGAGAGGTTTTGGCCTTAGTTAATAGCCTATATTCCGTGTCTCTTGTCCCTTTATGGTTTATGCATTGGTAGTTTTTTGATGAATAACAAAACTATAATAATATATGTAAAAGAAGATCCTATTCTAAGAAGTAAAAATCACTCACAAGCAGTTATCATTAATAGAGAAATCACCTAATCTCGATACCCTAGATTTTTCAACATGATCCAATTGTAAAGTATGATGGCAAATATGTGTAGCATGTAAAGTTTGTTGAATAATTTTCATCCTCAAGCAAGTAAAGGGAGTTACTAAAGGAAGTCTAAATGACCACATGAAGGAAGATGTGTGTATATATTTGATAATAAGTAGATAAAGTCATGTCATCATATGGTTGTACATAGTATGGATAAAAGGATATATCTCATAAGCATGATGAAAGAAGAAGAAAAACTTCCATTAGAATGATACATGAAGGCATATATACAATTTTCCTTGAACTCTTCTATTTGAGAACATGATGGCATAAACATTATATGACCTCATGGAAAATATGAGTTGCCTAGAAACTATGGTTCTTATGATGAAGGAACTATGAATAGAAGATCCTAAGGAAGAAATATGTGAATAAGGTGAAAGAAGAGTTTGTAAAAGATGTATTTATAGTCATGTAAGATAAGTTATCAACATCTGATATTAGGAAGGATTAACTATGACATATCCATGGAGAAGATATGAAGACCTTGATATGTATACTAGAAAAGGAGAACCTTAATAATGAAGGTCTTGGAGATGGATTCATACATGTGTAGGATGTTGATGTTACAAGAAGCTAATGTCATGATGAAAGACCATCATCAAAAGGTAACTTTGATTTAATGTTCATTTTGATTTTTGAAAGCATATAGTTGGCTTGTAATAGGGCTACCAAAAGAAGGTTGTAGAAGTTCATCTATAACTAAGATTGGATAGAATATCCAAAAAGTATGATGACCTCAAAAAGGTAGTTGTATGAAGGATATCTAGATGTGGACTAGAAGGTCACTTCCTGATGAAGAGAAGGATGACATCACTGTTGGTTCAACATTATGTTTCATTGAAAGGAAGAATAAGATGGTTGATTCCCTACGAAGAAGTAATGAAGAATAAGGCTCCATGATGAATAAGTTGAAGTTCATGACATGATACAGAAAGTGGAGCATTAAAAGTACGATGATCTCTGCCAAAGAAGTTGATGGCTATTGTTAGAAACAAGTACCTAGTTGATAGGGATCTTGGGCAAGTCCCTGGTTAAGAGGGAGCTTCGTTATATTACTTGTATAGGAATGATTAGATCCTCCATGGTTAAGAGGGAGCGACAAATATGGTCTCTACTTCATGTGTCATACACTAGATTGGGACTAACAACTGTAAGTCTTAGTGAAGGCCATGAGGGAGAAATGGACACATCATTCTTGAATTCATGATATGAAGAAATAATGGAGGATTGGGTAAGTATATGGTTTCTGATACTCTTTGAATATGTGGTAGAGAATCCAATACGTAATAGTATTCAAGGAGGAAATTCCTTGAGGATGTGTTAATCCAAGACATAAATTGTCCTAGAAGGAAATACCTTATGAACATCTAGATGGGGTATGTGCCTTAAGAGACAATGATGGTGGTGTCTATCAACTATTTTCTATCCAACATTTTTCTCTAATATTGTGGATAGATAGATTAGTTAGTCATGTTGAAAATGGCAACAAGAAAATATTGATTTAATTTTCCCTTCAATTAAATTAGGAGAAAAATGTAATTCCACATCACAAGAAAAATTGTAAGAGTTAACAAAGTTAATTTCACCTAGTTGACTCAATTAATTCGAGTTGAGGGTCTTACTTGAGTCATGTAGAGTGGATCCTACTTTATAGTTGCTATAGTTGAGTTTATTTTGAGTTGTAATTAATTAATTTAGTTTAAGTGAGTTAAAGTCAGCTAAATTAGTTCCAATTGTTGGAGGAACTAGTAGGAGGTCTAGCAGGTGCAACTTCATCTATTCAACCAGTTAATTGATAAATCAACCATAATTAACTTAGGAATACATGAAATTCAAATTACTCGGTTGAGATTAGAGTTAAAGGGAAGTGTACTATCAGTTGTATAATTTTTCGAGTTGTACAAGTGGTGCATGCAGTCAGAGAAGGCCTATAGGGATTGCACAGTTCTTGATGAAGAATTTCCTATTCAATATGGGGCTAATTCCTTGAGAAATACTGCAAGAAAATAGGATCTTGGGCAGGTAGAAGAATTGGCTAATTATTGGCCAGAGTCAACTTGTGAGGGAGTGAGATAGATTATACTTGTGCATATATTATTCAGGTTGAACAAGCATTGTATTTCTTATCCATTTTCTGTTCTAATGCAATATATAGATAGGAAGGGGGTTTGAGCAGCAAGCTTTCCCCTTAGGTAAATATTTGAGCATATGTGATTGAATCTTGTCTCATGTTTATGATGTGATTTATCAATTAATTAGTTGTTGCTGCTGATGAGTAGAGTAGATTTAAGTTTTTGTTTTAGCATATTACATTAGAAGTTTGAATCTACAAGGAATTTCTACATGATATTAGAGCAGGAACCATAATAGAAGACAATAGAATTCAAAAATTTTGCAGGAGGTTTGAATTACAAGATCAATGTTGTAGGTTTTCTCCAGGACTGAGAAGATGACTTCCACTAGAATCAGGCTCGAGTATGCTTTGGAAGGAACCATAAATTTTGAGCAAGTTTACACAGTTTCGTGATGAACTTGGCAGGGTTAGTGTGACTATCCCTAAAGAATATTTGGTAGCTCTAACTTTGTTAAGTCTTCCCAAGATTAGGCATAATTATCAATATTATTTGAATGGTAGAGACAAACTACCGAGTTGCATTATGGTCTGATATAGTGCAAGAAGAAATAAGGCGGGACAACCGAGATGGGACCTCATCCAAAGAAGAGGAAGAGGACCTTGAATTAGTCAGCAAAGGAAAGAAATCCAAGGGAAATAAGTCCCAAGGAAAGGAGGGCAAGAAGAAATACTTGTTCAACATAGTGTGCTTTTACTGTCATAAATGCGGGCACTATACCACGAAATGTCCACAGAAGAAGGAAAGCAAGAAGGAGCCTGCAGTAGTAGTAGCAAGTGAACCTCTAGTTTCACAATTTGAGCTTGATTTTACTCTCATTGCATGCATGGAAAGCGTTGGACATCTAATCCTCTATGGGTTGGTGTGGAGTGTGAATAGACACCAGAGTCCAAGGGACCTTGGAATATGGAATCCAATGGTCACTCCAATGTACTATAAATGTATATCATGTCAATAATATATGCAATTAACTGTTCTATAATTTTATGACTGCTTACATCCCATGTGGGTTTAACATGGTATCGGAGTGGGTGTTCTCCTGCCCTGCTCCAATTTGAGCCACTATTTTTGTGGCCAATTTTGTTGTCAATCTTGCCTACCTGGGCTTTTTGTACCTGGTGTTGGAATAGGGTCCCTAGGGTCAGTTTTGGGGTTAGTTAACCCAAATTTTGTATAAAATTTTGTAAAATATGTGAAGTATCTACGAAATGTGGATGTCAAGCACCCAGGTAGATAGGAGTCAAAGAGGTCTTAGCCCATTGTTTGGGTCAGTTTTAAGATTCTCCCATGGTCCACAGACCATGGTATTGTATGGAAGAAAGCTACAGATAATTGAGTCATAGTGAGTCTTAGAGAAAATAGGAAGGCTCCTGCAGCTAAGTGTGTAGGAGGCCTTGGTAAGTTCGCAGTTGAGTGCGCGGACCCCTAAAGCTGAGTGTGTAAGTTATAAGAGTCCCTAATCTGAACATTGAAGATCAATAGAGACTGATTTTGAAGAATTACTATGCAATAAAAGCATTTCTCTTGATTCTACTTATATTATATTTTGTCACTCAATGATATGTTTTCATGAAATAATGTATGAATGTTGCGTGAAACTATCGAACCTATCTTATTTATCCATGATTTGAGTAATTATCTATGTTCACGAAGTTAAGGGTTGATTATGCTATGTTTTCTAATGAATTGGATAGATCTACATGAAATCAGATCTAGGGTTACTTATTGATGCGTGAAGATAGGTAATTTACCTGGTTAAGGTCCACAAAGATTGATCGCAGAACTTTGCGAAGGTCTTGAAGCTGTTTTCTTAGAGTTGGAGTGGCAAACCATACGAGACTACCGATTTGTGCGAAGGCATATCTGAACTATAGAAGCTTAAAAGCCACTTATCACATGTCCATAGATGCAAAAACCTAGTTCTAACATCCCCCAATACTACTTCGGGTGAGACTGCAGCCTACGCTATGCAGGTTCTTGCCAAAAGGGCCAGCAGTTAGGGTTTTGTTGGTTGGCATGAAAAACTCCGAACCTGGGTCAGGCCCCCTTAAGCCAAAAAATGGTTCTATTGCTGAGGCTGAGATCTATTTAAGAGATGTGCGGTAAATGGTTTCCTACGAAGAAAGAGCTTGATAAGTGGATTGACCGAAAATTGCACGCTTTTGTGGCTCAAAAGAGCAGGAGCCCTAAATTATCGAAGGAGCAGTGGTTGTAGAGATTTTTGTACATGGACGAGACCGATGTGCTCTTCTTCTTCTTCCTTGAAGAACTATATGAGTGGTTGTCTAAATTAGTCAATAGTCAAGGGACGTGGAGGCTCGAAGGCCCTACAGTGTGGACCCCTGAACTGGTGCAACATTTAGAAGCATCAAAAATAAATATCGTGTGGGTTGTGGATCATTGGATTGATCAGACATTGGGAATCTTTGTGACCTATTTCGCAATTGAAAATAACATCAACTATAGTGAAGCGAAGCAAAGGATATTTAAATGACCACGAGGTAATTATTTGAACTCTCTTAAGACTTGGACTAAAATGATGTTATCTAAAAAGATAGTTATGAAGTTACCTTGATGTTTGGGGCTACGCAAAGTGGGGGATTCTTTAGAAGAAACGGAGGATCTAGCCCATAATATAGTCCTCTCAATGTACCCCTTTCAAGCGATGATGAAGGGACAATGCTGACTACGCTACAAAGTGCGGTTCAGTTAATTACATAGGGTATTCTGAGGATATCTCATCCATCCACTCCACTTCCACCTCCACCTCCACCTCATACACCTACGCCTTCACCATCTCCACCTCCACTTCCACCATTCAACATGGCAAACACGATGAAAATGTCGATTTTTAAAGTAACAAGGACTGAAGATCCATAATAGTTTTAGTTTGTCACAGATGTTGTTTGGATAGCACAATAGATTGAAAACAATAATATTAAGAAAGTGCAGTTTCTTATAGCCTTACAAGACCGTGAATTAACATGGTATATCAAGTATTGCACTGATAACTCCAATGCGTTGTCCCTAGATACCCAACTAACTTTGAATAAGGAGTTCAGTAATCTAAGTTTGAGGTGCAATCAGTAATTGAATTTAAGGAAATTCGACAGAAGGTCGATGAGACACCTTAGGACTTTGATCAAAGGTTGAAGTGCCTAATAAGGCAGGCTAATATACAAATCTCAAATTCCCAACATCAAGACTAGTTCATGGCATCACTCTCACTGCATTTAAGAATGCCTTTTGTCATAGTAGAAAATAGCAACGCAAGCGAAAGCCTTGGAGATCACAATGAGATTGGATGCCTTGTCTATCCAAGATATGAACTTGGGAGGGCAACAAATTCATTCATATCTGGAGAGCTTGGAGTTGTAGAGCCTGAAGAAAGGAAGGGAAGCTCAGCTAGAGGTGCGCATTGAGATCTGGTGTCTGAAATGTAAGAGTCATGGGCATGATAAGGATCATTGCTCGATATTTAAGAATTATATTATAGGCGGAGGGCCTGTACCCATGAAACCAAAGAATAATGTTGGGATGAGCGCGAAAACTGCGTTGTGGTGCGCTATTTGTCAAGTTATAGGATAAAATGCTACTAATAACTGCCATCTATTGTAGAAGTTTATACAAACCCCTCAGTAGTTATTTGTAATTTCAGTAAGTCTGTAGGACATGATGAACGCTATTGTAGGAGTTAGAGTTGATGATGGATAAAACCCCTACCTATAGAATGCAGGCAGAGAAATGGCCTCAGGATCACGGCATAGGAGCAGCGCGTGGAGGATTCCAAGGTCGAGGATGAGGAAGAGACGCTAGACCAGGTCGAGGGCATGGGCAAGTAATCTGCTATAACTATGGAAAATCAGGGCACTTTGTGTGAGATTGTACAAACTCCACACATCCTTCATGTCAGTATTGCCGACAGTTTGACCATGTCATAGAGGAATGATTGTTCCTTATGGAAAAGATGCAAGAGAATAATGCACAGCCCCACTAGCCTACGCAAAACATTCAGATGATGAGGGCTGAGCCCCGCGAAGAGGACCATAACATAAATATTGCGTTGAGAAGTGGTATGACAACTGGTGCAGATAAAGATAAGCAACCTGAGGAAGATAGATGGGTGCTCAAGGCTGCTAAGAAAGAAGTCTTTTTTTATTTCAGTTGATCTAAAGAGACTGTTAGGCCCCTATACTACTAGTGTAAACCCTTATTGTTATTAGTACAACCCACTTATAATATTGTTGTGCCCATGTAGTCCCCATATTGTTACTATTGTGCCCCATAGAAGCCCACTATTGTTATTATTGTGCCCCTACATTATTATTGTTATGTCGGCTCTGATTATATTATGACTCCTTAGACTCCTATATATAGAAAGG
Source organism: Pinus taeda (assembly GCA_000404065.3). Taxonomy (NCBI): domain Eukaryota; kingdom Viridiplantae; phylum Streptophyta; class Pinopsida; order Pinales; family Pinaceae; genus Pinus; species Pinus taeda. Next base: position 16,269 of record APFE031464345.1, on the reverse strand, counting down.
AGGTCTTGTCATTTGTATCATCCAAGAATTGTTTATTTGTGTAATGTAAAGGAGGTTTCCCCCTCGAAGAGGCTAAATTATAAGGTGTTCAACTGTCTTTTCTATCTCTTTGTGAGCTTGTTTCATAACATTTGGTATCAGAGCTTTGAATTCTAGGGTTTCGCTGCTCCAAACAGGTCATCGTGGAATTTGTGCTATAATTTTTTTTTTGCGACATTTCAGTTGCTACAAAAAAAACCCATTTGAGCAGAAATCGCGCTGAACCTTGGATCCGAATTTCAGATCTTTTCGCATAATATTTGTGGAGATATGATCTGAGGAATTCGGTGTTTTTGCAAACTTCTGAATTACATTCCAAACAGGTGACCTGGGGAAAATAATCATAGCTTTTGTTTTGAGCATCAGATTGAAATTTTCTAAGAAGTTACAGAAAGAGGACGGACTGTAGTTTCCTGTATATATTTTTTAGATCCTAAGATCGAAACAGTGACATGTGCACTTCATACAAGTTCGCTCTTCTGAAAAGGTATATAATCAGGTCATCTTGGGAGATTGTGCATAACTCTTTCTTGGAGAATCTAAATTAGATCAGACTGGTGGCATTGGAAAGAGGACACAGAGGGTTACTGCAGGTCGCAATTTTAGAACTGGAAGAACCAAAAATATAGAGTTATAGTCGTTTCAAGATCGAGCTCCTAAAATCAAGAAAAGGTGATAAGAGGAAGTTTGATGGCAAGGATCCGGTAAATTGGATACTTCAGATGGAGCAATATTTTGATCTACATGGTGTACCACTATTACAAAAGGTATGTATTGCATCTTCATGTTTAGAACCGGATCAATTTTATGGTATAAAGGGATTTGTTCCCGTAAACAACTTGTTACGTAGTCAATTTTCACGGAGGAAATGATATCACATTATGAGGATACAAAGAGTAACACCTTCTTTAGAGCAACACCACAACAATTGGAAAGAGTAAAAGAGATTTGTTACATAGTGGAAAGTAAAATTATGGCAACAAGGAAGCCTACCCCTCACAACTGTAATAATGGAAGTGTTGTTTCTCCTAGCCTCCCACAACCTACAAGGGTTACACCACAACAATTGGAAGAGAAAAGAGAAAAAGGGCTTTGTTACAATTGTGATATAAAATGCACTAAAGGTCATAAGTACGCTGAGAAGAAGTTATTTTACATAGATTATGAAGAGGAGGAAGAAAAGGATCAAGAAACATCAAAAGAAGAGTATATACACTAGGAACCAACCCCAAAGAAAGAAGAAATGAATCCGACCATATCTTGTAAATCATTGGCAAGAATTACCTCTCCTCAAACTCTCAAGATAGAAGGACATATCAAGAAGAAAAAGGTTAAAGAAGTGAAAGATCACATCGAAAAAGAAGAAATGAATCCAACCATATCTTGTAATGCATTGGCTGGAATTACCACTCCTCAAATTATCAAGATAGAAGGACATATCAAGAAGAAAAATTTTCAAGAAGTGAAAGACCACATCGAGCATCAAGAAATGAATCCAACCATATCTTGTAAAGCATTGGAATAAATTACCACTCCTCAAACTCTCAAGATAGGACATATCAAGAAGAAAAAGGTTCAAGCAGTGAAAGACCACATCGAGCATCAACAACAAGTTCTCCAACTTTTAAAGGATAACGCCACTTTGGTGCTAAATCGAATGAAACAACAAGTAGATCAACATTGTAGTGAAAAATGTTTTGATGTAGATGATTTGGTATTTTTACTGCTACATCTCAAGCAAGCTATTTATGAGAAGGAAATGTTGGAAATACTACATGCACTTAAGAAATGGCGACCTTACTGAATGGGAAAACACTTCAAGGTAAAAATGGATCATGATAGTCTTAAATACTTTTTAGAACAAATATTATCTATAGAAGAACAAAAAATATGGGTCACAAATATATTGGGTTATGAGTTTGACATCATCTATAGAAAAGGGAAGCAAAATTTTGTTGCAGGTGCTCTCTCAAGAAAGGATGAGGATGTGGAAGCATTGTTTTGTGCTATTTCTATTATCCAACTAGATTGGAAAAACGAAGCAAGGGATGAATGGAAGAAGGACGAAGAAGTGTGGCCAATCATTCAAAAGTTGTAGAAGATCTCAATTCAAACAATATTGCCAGAACTTGAAGAGGAAGGAAAAATCATATTGGAACCTGGAGCAATCACAGAAACAAGAACCCAACAGCTATGAAATCAATCAATTTCAGAGTATCTCATCAAGTGGAAGAACTTACCCACTAAAGATTCTACATGGGAGGACAAGAATATTCTACAGAAGCATCAAGAACTACTCAAGCATTGAGGACAACACTTTTTGAAGGAGAGGGGCATGTTAGGCCCCTATACTACTAGTGTAACCCCTTATTGTTATTAGTACAACCCCCTTATTATATTGTTGTACCCATGTAGTCCCCATATTGTAACTATTGTGCCCCATAGAAGCCCACTACTGTTATTATTGTGCCCTTACATTATTATTGTTATGTTGGCTCTGATTATATTATGACTCCTTAGATCCCTATATATAGAAAGGAGGTCTTGTCATTTGTATCATCCAAGAATTGTTCATTTATGTAATATAAAGGAGGTTTCCCCCTCGAAGAGGCTGAATTATAAGGTGTTCAACTATCTTTTCTATCTTTTTGTGAGCTGGTTTCATAATAAAGACTTTCATGGAAGCCAAGAAGAACTTCACTGAGGCCCCGACCTCAGGAAGTCAGCAAAAATTGTCAGAGACTAATGTGACACAAGAAGTAGATCCTTTTATTCTCGCTACCTTTCTGAAGACTTGTATGGAGCCTCTACGAGATCAAAAAGCAGTCAAAGGATTGCAATACTTAATAGAAAAATGTGCCAATAAGGAAAAGACTCCTACGGAGCAGTGCACAGTAAAAAATATTGGTAAACATAAGGAACGAACGGGGTGCAAGATGCATCTAATTGCGCAGATAGGTGATTATGAAATGGACCAAGTAATCTTGGATCTAGGGTCTTATGCAAATGTCCTACCAAAGCAAACATGGGAAAATATGGGGAGACATGCGTTGCAGTGGTCTCCTATTCAGTTGCGCATGGAAAATCGGCAGAAGATTATTCCAATGGGTCGCCTATACGGTGTCACATTGGACATTGAGGATGCAAGTGCATTGGATGAATTTGAGGTCATTGAGATAGTGGATGACAGTAAACCATCCCCCGCACTATTAGGAATTGACTGGGCTATTGATATGAAATGGGTAATCAACTTGAAGAAGTGGAAGATGTCCTTTGAGAAGAAGTCGCTTAGGGTTATAGTGTCATTAGACCCTGCAGAAGGAGTGCGTTATACTGAACTATTGTGCATCTATGTAGAAAGTGACGATGACCTAGATCAGATATATAAGATAATGACGTGAGATGAGGATTGGGTCAATCCTACAACCGATGAGCAAATTGCGTGGGATAGGGATAGATCCTGTGCCTCCGATTCAAATGAAGAGATTGAACACTGGAAGAATAAGCTGCATGAAATATCTATCAATGACCAAGTCATTGAGGTGTGTCTCGGCTGAGGTAAGAAAACTTTTGCATTACGATGGTTTAATTGATGTGAAACTATTTTTGGATGAATTTGAAAGAGAAGTATCGGAAGAGCATTAATTCTAGGCACTGGAATTGGCGCTGCGTGCTACGCCTTCCCGTTGGTGGGGTACGCCCAAGGAGAGCTTTGTTGGATGAAAAGAATACAAAATAATGATGAAGTTAAGGTTCAACTATGCTAATACTAGAAATGACAGAAAAATACAGTGGGAAAGATGATCTACGTGATCATTTAGCACGATGGACTAAGGCCTGGGGGACAAAACCAAAACCAGAATGGGTGTATATTTTCTATCATACGCTAGATACAATCCCAATGAATTGGTATTTGGAAACGAAGTTTCGCCATGGCACTGTAGAATGGGACATTTTAAGGGAGGGATTTCTATTAAAATTTAGCTTCGAGGATGGGTTTGAGAGCATTGATGAGGCACTACAAGAAATTAAAGTACCTAGAATGGACTCAGACAGATTGGAGTACACAGTTGTGCCGCACGTTGGAATGTTATAGTGTGACTGCTGAAGAAGAGGATGATCCGTGAAACATTAGCATCCCTGAAACTGAAGGACAACGCAAAGTCAAAGGACTGAAGGTGGCGAACCCGGATATATCAGAACCTTTGAAAACTCGACAGGTAAACATTAGGACTGAAGAAGAATCTAACTTCGCAAATATAGGAGACTATTTGGATGAAGATATGGTTGATAAGGCAACTGAGTTGTTACATGAATACCATGATCTATTCCCAACAAAATTTTCAGACTTGAAAGGGATTATCAGAGATTTAGGTGTTATGAAGATCACATTGAAACCAGATGTGAAGCCTATTAAGCAGCGCCTTATCGACTGAATCCAAAGTATAAGGAGAAGGTGCACCTAGAACTGGATAAAATGTTGGAAGCTAGTATTATTGAACCAGTACAAGAATCAGATAGGGTGAGCCCAATGGTGGTCCAAGAAAAGAAACATAAGGGAGAGATACACATATAAATAGATCTGCAGAAGTTGAACGATGCCTATGTGCATGATCTGTTTGCAACATCGTTTACTGACGAAGTGCTAGAAAATGTTGGCAAATAGGAGGCATATTCGTTTATTGATGGATTTTTGGGATATCATCAAATAAATATCGCGTCGGAAGATCGAAGAAAAACAACCTTTGCAACTGAGTGGGGTTGCTTTCAATATACAGTTATGCCATTCAGATTGAAGAATGAACCTGCAATATTTTCCCGGGTAGTGATTGCGGCATTCAAGGAGTTCATTCATAAGTTACTGGAGGTATATTTTGATGACTGGACTGTGTTTGGGTTGGTAAAGCGAAATGATGCGATTCTGCGCCTAATGTTGGATACATGTCGAAGGTATCAGATTGCGCTGAACTTAAAGAAATGCATATTCTGTGTGCCTTTTGGGATTTTGCTCGACCATGTCGTCTATAAGTAGGGACTGATGGTGGACCTGTTAAGATCATTGTAATTGTGAATTTGGAAGCACCTAGGAATGTGAAACAGTTGCATGCAACATTGGGACACACTGTGTACTACAGGAGGTTTATCAAGGCATATGCCTAGATAACCGTGTCAATGGAGAAATTGTTAAAGAAGGACGTGAAGTTTTGTTGGGATGAAGATTGTTAGTGTAGCTTGGACGTCTTGAAGGAGAAAATGGAGACAAGGCCTATTTTGGTGTTTCCGAACTAGGAAAATGAATTTCATGTGCATGTTGATGCCTCTTGCATTGCACTAGGAGAAGTTTTAACACAAGCCGGTGAGGGAGAGATTGATCATCTAATAGATTTCATGAGAAAAAAGTTGTACAAAGCCGAGAAGAATTACTCTACCACAGAGTGCGAAGGGTTGGCGATGGTCTATGCGCTGCATAAGTTTCACCATTATTTGTTGGGAAGACACTTTAAAATGTATATTGATCACTTCACATTGAAGTACCTAGTCAACAAGCCTGGGTTGGGGGGAGGGAGATATGCCACTGGTTACTATTGTTCCAGAAGTATGATTTTGAAGTGACTATGAAGCCTCGAAGGCTGAATGCAGACCCAAACCATCTATCAAGGATTGAAACAGGTGAGGAACTAAGTAGTTTGGAGGAAGGACCGCCCAATGCGCAGCTCTTTACAGTGCATTGCAGATGATCATTTTGCCAATATTATTCATTTCTTAACAATGGGATTAGCTTCGGAAGGTTATTACACTCAATTAAAGAATGAGTTAGCAGTTCGTGCAGTGGATTATTCAGTAATTACGGGCCATTTATATAAGATGGGGTCAGATGAAATATTGCGAAGGCATGTTTCAGAGTTTTAACACTCTAGTATCCTGGCTGAAGCCCATGGAGGAGTGGCAGGAGGTCATTATGAAGGGAAATTAATTGCACAGAAGATTTTCCGTGTTGGGTTATGGCGGCCAACATTATAGAAGGATTATAAAGAATATTGCAAGGCATGTGATGCTTGCCAAAGGATGGGGAAACCTTCGCGAAGGGATGAATTGGCTTTAAATCCCCAAGTTTCATTGCAAGTATTTGAGAAATGGTCCATTGACTTTATAGGTCCCATACAACCACCAAGAAGGAAGACGAGCACATGGTATATCATTACTGCAACTGAGTATTTAACCAAGTGGGTGGAAACGTAGCCAATGAAGGATTGTACAATGGCCACTACTGCGATTTTTCTATTCGAGTATGTCTTTAACGAGGTTTGGATGCCCTAAGATTTTGATGAGTGATAGGGGTACACATTTCCTGAATGAAATGATCAGCTCAATGTTGGAATAATTTCAAGTGTATCATCAAAAGAGCACACAGTATCACCCACAAGCGAATGGAACGGTGGAAGCTTTTAATAAAATTTTGGAGCATGCATTGGCAAAGGTATGAAACATGCAGAGGAATGACTGTGACATGCGCGTACCTACTGTATTATGGGATTATAGGATGACTTGCAAGAAGATGACAGGACAGACACCGTTCAAGTTGGTCTATGGAATTGAAGCTGTAATGCCAATGGAGTATATTGTGCCAAGTTTATGAATTGCAACCTTAACTGAGATGACAGACCACAAGATCTTGGAGGGATGGCTCATGCAAATCATGGAGTTAGAATAAGACCACTTCCTTGTATGATTTCACTAGCAAGTGCAAAAGGAACGAGAGAAGGCATCGCATGACCGGCATATTAAGTTACACACATTCAAGGTAGATGATTTGGTGTTGTTATATGACAACAAGTTCCTGAAGTTTCAAGGAAAGTTTCAAATGCACTGGTTAGGGCCATATGTTATTAAGGAGAACACGGATGGTGGCACAGTTCAACTCACGAAGCTAAATGGAGAACCATTCTCTGGAAAAGTGAACATAAGTAGGCTAAAGTTGTACATAGGGGGTCCTACCAATGCGCGATGACTATATGGGAGCAGGACAGTCTTAGTAATCCAAGCAGTTGCAAGGGATTGTGGGATTATAAACTATGTTGCGTGACTAGGTGAAAAAACGTGGTAGAACAGTTGCACAAATGGGTCCAAAATTAGCAGTTGAGGTTACTATTCATGATTTGATGGCCAAAAATCAGTTAAGAGGAGTAGGTAGGTGCTATTTATGGCAAAAATATTTGGATATCTGCCACCAAAGATGCATTTATTATCAGGATTTGGTGGGAACGAACGGATTTGAATTAAAAAATTCCTATAAATCATGCATGTTGGACCACCGAAGAACACTTTGCATTATGAGACTTGTCTAGGCGATTTTTTGTCTGAATTTTATGAGTCATCGATTCTGGGAGGATTTCATGGTAAGCCTAGCATTTGCTACCTTACCTGCGTGGAACCAGAAGGTCATTCTCCAGCAAATGACTGCCACCAACCACGCTAAAGCTGTGAGTGCTGAAGTCGTTGTTTCTGAAGTGACGGGACCTGTGATATCAAGTATGGAAGCTAAACCCCTATGCTTACCATGCTAAGGTCACCAAGGCTGAAGAAATCCACCGCAAAAGAGAAGTAATCATCTGCAAAGGCAAAGCAGAAGAAGTCGATGCCGGTGAGAATGTCACTGACAAAGAATTTGGAGGTGCGACAAAAGAGGAAGAAAGACAAACAACCAGAGAAGGTGGTTGATTTAGAGGAGGAGGAATACCAAGGTATAAAGGAATTGGATTCCAAAGAAGTCAAGCCCATCTCATGGCTTCTAGAGTATATCCCTTCGCAGAAGGGAAGAACCAAAGTTACCAAGGACCCCAACTGTGGGAAATTCACCATTTCGACACCCTTGTTGCTTAAACAGGTGAAATTTGAAGGTCCTACATTAGCACACATTCCAGTACTGAAAATGGAGGATTGGGACCTTGTGGACCATGAGAGGTTCCCACACTTGGCGACCAACAAGTATTGACCAAAATATACTATGAGGAGACTAGGGTTATGTGGTTAGAGCCCATGAAGTGGGTCAAAGGTGTTCAACAGGCTAGGCTGATATGTCGCATTATTACAGATCGACTATCAACATGGTGTGTGTGCACCAGCTCCTTGCGCTTGTGCACGATGGGTGTCTATGGCTTAGGGAGCTCATCCCAATTACATACATGTTAATCCATCGGATAATGAAGCTGCCTTACAAAGGAGTGGACCCTACCAAGGAGTTTGGAAGGAAAAGTGGGGAAAATAATTAGCTGATAAAATGAAGATTGAGTATGGGCTTCTTAAAAAGTCGCGCGGATATTCAATCCGCTCTATTTAAGACTAGGTGGTGCAGTTCGCTACCCAAATTTGTGCGGGAAAAATCATGAGGAAGTGTCACACGGGTGAGGTTCCGAAGACTGTAATGTCACTAGAACCCCAGTGTCTCTTATCTATTGTTTTAGTGGCTTGGAGGTTGTCGGAGGATAGTCAGTTCCCCCCTCACAAGGAATACTTACCCGAGGCAACATGGTTCACCTCACTGTGGTATACAAAGGATCCGGTAGGAATCAAGGAGTCGAAATTTTATGGATCCTCATAGAGATGGACTTTCGGATGGTTATAAATCAAAGGCCAAGGTTGTCCCCAACGTTGTTTGAGAAATTAACGACCTATGCAGAGTTCAAGGCCGACTTCCACAATGTGTCAGTCAGAGCGCAGAAGGACCCAAAGAACATCTAACATGTAGGTTTTAACCCGTTACATAAATTACCTGCATACGAATTCTAAAACACAAAAAATAAACAATGCGAGAGCATAACACATAAAACACATATACATAGAGATTTTCCCCTAGATCCCAAAACCGAGACTACCAGCTTGATTTTTCATTATATTCCTTTTAATGTTATAACACATATTTATACATGCCAAAATATCCAATACCATGGACCGAAAACCATCACGTCCAAAACCATAGGTAGGTCCACCCAACCTAATATAGGGTCCAAAAAAATGTTTCTCGGGGCGCTTCCCCAGACCCCATAAAGGGGGGCTACTCACCCCCCTCAAACCCCTTGTGACCCCCTCGCTATGCAATCAACACAACAAAAGGGGGGGCTACGCCCCCCCCTAACCCCGCGGTTCACTACGTAGGTTAGTCGTGGAAAGAATATAACACAACCCAACATGACACAAGTTTCCCTAATTCGTATCTAAGACGGACTTATAAGAGATCATGGGGTATTGGCCAATAGAGTGGCACGAACCAAAGGGGCTTGATGTGGGAACAAGCAAAGGTGCAGAGAGATCAGCTGCACAGAAGCATAATGAGGTTGTTTAGAAGGCCACGCAAGCTCTCGCTAAGTAGAAGAAGAAGGAAGATGTTGTTAAGGGAGCTACAGAGAAAGACTGGGTGGAAAAAGAGCACGTTGCTGAAGAACAGGATGAGAAAGAACAACAAGATATAGAAGAAGGTGACCAATCAACTTCACAACACACCGATGAGCTAGAGTTGTTAGAGCAGGGAGGAGGTGGTGGTGAGGAGTAGATCACTCCTTTGACCTTGAAGAGGCAGTGGTGAGGATCAGAGAACTCATTTCACCTTGAAGGGGCATGGGCAGGAGTAGACAGGTGGAAAACTAAAAAAGCATAAGTCTGATAAGAAGACACACCTCAACCCAATGGTGCCGACAGAAGGCGATCTCGATGAGATCGGTGACAAGGTAAGAGACACAATGAATAAGGTGTTGCAGTAGTTTGAGCAACAGTACACGCAGATGTTGGGAAGCATCCAAACGGATATGTGCAAGCTACAGATCTAGGCTAACAAGATTCAGGTGGGCAGTGGGAAAGCGAGTGGAGTGCAACTGAGCCTGACACAAGGAAGTGGAACAGTGGCAGAGCTGGAAAGGACTTTGGAACTCAGAGTCATACCCTTTCCAGAGGGGTCCATTCGCATAGAGTCAGATGAGGATCGCGCTGTGATTGGTACAGTGAAATAAATGGAACTGAAATTGGTCATGCTGCCACTCCAGTCCCTCCATGCATTGCATCAGGGGGTTTCAAATGAGTTGAGGATCAGAGATCAGCACGTCCTCACCATCATAACTGATTTATGGTAAAAAATGAATAGATGTTCACAGAGAAAAATTAGGCGCTAAAGGAAAAGGAGGAGCTGCAGACACGACATCAGAGCTTGGAGACAACGATGGAATATGCCTACAAAAGAGTACCTGAACTGAACATACTAGAGGATGTCGAAGCCTCTACAAAAGTAAGGAAATTGGCTACTACGGCACATGCATCAAAGGAGGAAGTCCAAAAGGTGACTTTTGACTTCTAGATGAAGATATCATAGCTGAAATTGATGTTGCAGCCAATGAATCTGCCAAAGGTTCAGGAGCAACGTGGAGCAGCAAGTAAGGATGGTATGAACAAATTGGATACCACAGTCACAGGCTGTGCAACAATGTTGGATGCAACTATGGAATTATGGAAAAATCTGCAGGAGGACTCAACCATGTAGAAGTTAAAGACCGATGTCTGAGAAACACAACGACAATATGATGAGGTCCGAGTGACCGTGCGCACTTTGGCGCCAACGCAACGACTCGCAAAGTTATAGGAGGAAAAGCAGATGCAAGCACAGGTGGAAGGATTGTAGAGGAAGGAGACCCTACTAAAGGCTAGATTATAGCCATGGATAGAGGAAGCTTGTCAGCTTACTTTGTCACTTCAGGAAAAGATAAAGGTGCTATAGCAGACACAGAGGACAATGCGTCTAGTAGTGGAAGGCCTGACAACAAAGAAATTGGTCAAAGAAGTGCATCAGGCCGCGACACAGAGCATTGCAGAAGTTACAATGTTGCAGGTTGAGATCGGTGATCTGTGTAGCAACATTGAGGCTCCAACTGAGTGACTCAAGGGCGAGTCATGATCTTTGTGTTGGGGGCCTGTTGGGATAGTCTCCCTAGGGTCAGTTTTGGGGTTAGTTAACCGAAGTTTTGTATAAATTTTTGTAAAATATGTAAATTCTCCGTGAAATGTGGATGCAGAGTGTGCAGGTATATAAGAGTCAAAGGGGTCTTAGCCCCTTGTTTGGGTCAACTTTAAGATTCTCCCATGGTCCATGGACCATGGTATTGTATGGAAGAAAGCTATACATAGTTGAGTCATAGCGAGTCTTAGAGAAAACTTAGAAGGAAAAATTGTGGACTTTGAATGGTTTTTGTTGTTTTGGGCAAGTGCTAAGGTAGGAAGGCTCTGCTTCCTGTACATAGGCGAGAAAGGGAAGGCTACTACAGCTAAGTGCACAGGAGGCCTTGGTAAGTCTGAAACTGTGTGTGTAGACCCCTGTAGCTGAGTGTGCGGACCACTATAGCTGAGTGCACAGGGTATAAGAGTCTGTAATCTGAACATTAAAGATCAATAAAGACTGATTTTGAAGAATTGTTGTGCAATCTCAGCATTTCTGTTGATTTTGTTTATGTTATATTCTATCGCCCAATGATATGTTTTCATGAAATAATGTATGAATGTCGCATGAAACTATCGAATCTATCTTATGTATGCATGCTTTGAGTAACTATTTGTGTTCACAAAGTTAAGGGTTGATTTTGCTATGTTTTCTAATGCATTGGCTAGATCTGCCTGAAATTAGTTCTAGGGTTATTTCTTGATGTGCGAAAGTAGGTCATTTTCCTGGTTAATGTCCGCAAAGACTGATCACAGACCTTTGTGAAGGTCTTGAAGCCATTTTCGTAGAGTTGCAGTAGCAAACAATAGGAGACTACCGATCTGTGCGAAGGAAGATCTGAACTATAGGTGCTTAAAAACCACTTATCACATGTCCCTAGTTGCAGAAACCTAGTTCTAGCATCCCCCAATAATGCTTTCGGTGAGACTGTAGCCTGGGTTATGTAGGTTGCTGCTGAAAGGGCCAACAATTAGGGTTTTGTTGGTTGGCATGAACAATTCTGAACCTAGGTCATGCCCCCATAGGCCAACACCTAGTTTCTCTGTCATTCTAAATATTTAATGGTCCCATCACACTAGCAATGTTGCACTACGTTACTTGTCTCTGAGATTCTACACACTAGTGCAACCGTAACACCCTTCTCTGTTAGTCAGTGAATATTTGTTGATTTTCTACCCTGTGCCTAGTTTTTTGTTGAGAAATATTCACGTGTACCTGTGTGTTGTCAACACAATCAGAGGCCCATGTAGTAAAAAAGACCACGGTGGTTTGGCACTGTTGCAAGTTTGTCCTCACCACACCTGTGTTCTTAGTTTGTTTGGTCGGTTTCTCCAAGGAACAGAACTTTTGTGATAGCTATCTTTTCCTTTGAATTTATTATATTGAAAGTTATGCATATTTATTGCAATCCAGTCTACGTTCTGTGTTAAATGACCGAGATATGATTTTGAATGTTTGAAACCTTTTTATCTTACACAACATTTCAACTACTCACTCTCTGAGTTCGAGCCTTGTGGTCTTTTCCAGCAGTAAAACCCTAGGTGTTTAAGTAAAGGGTCTTCCTTGGTAGCACAAACCATAATCACTAGTGCCACACAAATACCTGAAAACCCGCTTCACTGCTGTCTAATGCTCCTTTCCTGGTTTTGACATAAACCTGCCCAATACTCCCACTGCATGTGCAATGTATGGTCTAGTACAGACCATGGCATACATCAGGCTACCGACTGCACTTCCATAAGGAACATGGGACATGTCCTCTTCCTCTTCTTGTGTCTTGGGACACTGTTCAAAAGATAACTTCACACTTACAGGAATAGGAACCTTCATCAGTTTACTATCCTGCATATTAAACCTCTGCAGTATTGTCTCGACATACTTCCTCTGGTTTAACCAGAGCTTCCTCTTTGTCCAATCTCTTTTAATTTCCATGCCCAAAATATAGTTTGCAGCACCAAGATCTTTCATGTCGAATTTGGAGGAAAATTGGGTCTTCAAATCCTGGATAATTTATTTGTCATTTCCAACCAGCAACATATCATCCACATACAAGACCAAATAAATAACACAGTCACCAATTAATTCAAAATACACACAATGATATGCTTTTCTTCTGGTGAATCCAAGTCCCCATATAAATGTATCAAATTTCTGATACCACATCCTTAGTGACTATTTTAACCCATACAAGGACTTCTTTAACTTGCATACCAGTTCTTTCTTACCATTCACCGAAAGCCTTCAGGTTGCCTCGTGTAGATCTCCTCTTTCAGATCCCTGTGAATAAATGTTGTCTTCACATCGATCTGTTCTACCTCAAAATCAAAAGCAGCAACAACAAATAAAAGTAATCTAATAGAAGCTACCTTGGCAACAGGAGAAAAAATATCACCAAAATCAATTCCTAGCACCTAGGAATAACCTTTTGCTACTGACTGAGCTTTGTATTTCTCCACCTTTCCTTCTGCATTTGTCTTCTTCTTGAATACCCATCTGCTGCCAATGGGTTTCCTTCCATTCGACAACTCCACCAGATCCCAGGCCTCATTTTTGTTCAAAGATGCCATTTCATCAACCATGGCCTCTTTCTAGAGTTTTCCATCCTCTGAATCTATTGCTTCCTTCACAGTTCTGGAATCATCATCAATAATAGATAAAGCAAAATTTTAACAGAAAGAAGATGGACTATACCTTTCTGGATGCCTTCTTTCTAGAACTGATCTTCTTACACCCGGAGTTTGTGGCTCTTCATCTTCTAATTCCTCCTCTGTTGTAGAATCTAATTCTTCCTCCTTTAGCTTAAACTTTATCTTCTCAGGTTCCTTTGGTTGGACTTCATGTTTAATAACATCTTTCACCTCTTTGATACCACATGTCGACTGTACACAACCTTCCTTGCTGCTGGGTTCCAAAGCTTATAACCCTTTAAACCATCCTTATACCCAATAAAGATACACTTTTTAGATTTACTATCAAACTTGGTTCGTTTCTCCTTTGGAACATGTACATATGCATCACATCCAAATACCCTCATATTTGAAAGAGAGGGTTTCTTACCAGTCCATACCTCTTGTGGAGTCTTATCCTCCAACGCTGATGAAGGTGATCTGTTGACCAAGTAACATGTTATCTCCACCGCCTCTGCCCAGAATTCCTGTCCTAACCAGACACCACTGAGCATGCTTCTGGCCCTTTCCATCAACGTCTTGTTCATTATTTCTACAACTCCATTTTGCTGAGGTGTATATGGAGTAGTCTTCTGTCATGCTATACCACACTTCTTACAAAATTCTTCAAATTCCTTACTGCAAAACTCTCCACCATTATCTGTCGTCAGCACCTTTATCTTATTCTTTGTCTGGTTTTCCACTAGAGCCTTAAATTCTTTAAACATGTCAAAGACTTTAGATTTCTTCTTAAGGAAATATATCCATGTATTCCTTGAGAAGTCATCTATAAATGATACATAGCACACAGAATTACCCAGTGACGGAACCTTCACAAGTCCAAACACATCACTGTGCACAAGCTCTAATATTTGTTTCACCCTCTTACCACCAGAGGGGAAACTCACCTAATTTTGCTTCCCATTTTCACAAAAATCAAAATCCAGAGAGCTATTACTCATACCTTCTACCATACCTTTACCATGAAGTATTTGAAGGCCCTTCTGTCTAATATGTCCAAGCCTTTGATGCCACAGCATGGCCTTCTCTCCAAATACCACTAGATTTTCTGCTCCACTTTTAGGAACCACAGAACTGTTGCACCCATCAACAACAGTGCTACCTTGCAGCTTGTACAGAGTTCCAATTCGAACTCCCCGCATCAATACCAATGCTCCCCGAACCATCTTGCAGGTATCCTTCTCGAACATTATTTTTACACTTGCATCATCCAACTTGCTTACAGAAATCAGATTTCTGGCTAATGCAAGAATATGCAGAACACCTGGAAGTGTTCTAACCCTTCTATCTTGCAAATTCAACTTTAGTTTTTCGCAACCAATGATTCTATCCTTCCTATCATCCCCTAAGAAGACATCGCCACCATAGTATTTATTATAATCACAGAACCACTCTCTATCGGGAGTGAAGTGAAAGGATGCACTTGAGTCAATCAACCATGCCTCATTATCTACATGTGTACTTGGAGAAGCCAAGTACACATCCACACCTTCATCTGATGTGGTTTTCACCTTTGAAAAAGGAGCATCATCAAATCCCTTTCCTTTGTCGAGAGCTTTAGATTTACAGTCCCTTTTGTAGTGCCCTTCCTTTTCACATTTCTAGCATACCACCTTTACAGGTTTTCCTAGAGATTTAGATCTCCCTCTAGATTTAGATCTCCCACTCAATGACTTATTTTTGTTTCTGTTCTAGGACCGTCCTCGTACAGACAAGGCATTACCATTCTGGCTCTCCATATTTTTCCATCTCATCTCCTCCATCAGCAAGGATGAGAATATTTCATCAAACTGCAAGTGAGTTGCATTACTACCTATTGCAATAACCAGACTATCCCACGAATCTGGTAGAGAACACAACAAACTAATGCATTTATCTTCATCTAAAATTTTGATATCAACATATGATAACTGACTTACCACAATATTAAACACATTCAGATGCTTTGTCACCGAGTCTCCATCTTTCATCCTCAGGTTATACAACTTTTTCTGTAGGAACAGTTTATTCAACCAGGAGGACTTAGTTGGTAAAAAGTCCCTAACTTGTCCCACAAAGCCTTCGCCATAGCTTCCCCTGATACATTCAACAATACTGAATCTGAGACACACAATCATATTGTGCTCTTAGCCTTCCGATCCAACTTCTTCCATTCTTCATCGGACATTCCCATTGGTTTGGTACTTGGATCTACCGCGATCCACTGATCTTTATCCACCAACAAATCCTCCATCTTGAGTTTCCACAACTCAAAACTATGACCATTAAATTCCTCGATCTCTATCTTTCCACTGCTTGCCATATTCTTTCACCACCAGAATCGATCCCGCAGATCTCCCACTGAACTGGGTCTACTACAGGCTTGAGCGAAACCCCTCAGCAACAAAGGCGTCCCCTTGAATCCAAAACAACTCTAATACCAAATGTAGGTTTTAACCCTGTACAAAAATTACCTGCATATGAATTCTAAAACACAAAAAATAAACAATGTGAGAGCATAACACATAAAACACACACAGTGATTTTCCCCTGGATCCCAAAACCGGGACTACCAACTTGATTTTTCAT